>JAQMYI010000038.1:31214018-31225504 GCA_030014275.1 Clariallabes melas
GTGTTTAGCACTGGACTTGATTCTCACACCTCTGTAAGGAGCTCCTGGGTGCTGGACCTGTTCTGGGAGGAACCGGAGGAGGAGGAGAGTCGGTGCCCATGTCCGGGAGCTGAGTGAACCTGAAGGTCTGGACAGTGCAGGGAACATAAGCGCTACATGAGACGGACATTCACATACATAATGTTGTGATAATGTAATGGGGAAGCTGAACAACGAGTCACTTCACACCTGGACATTCACCTCCCCTGTGTCCAGTTTGGATTCTGATTATCACATACAGTTAAACTAGACACAAGTGGGCACTGCAGAATGTACTGGGAGGGAATTAATCTATGATGTAATGTGTCGAGGTTTTTAATGATGTTATACAATGGGGGGAGCTTTTATTATAATGCTTAAGGACGTACTGATAATGATCATGTATTAGGAGATTTTTTTTTGGATGATGTGTTGTAAGGGGTTTTGTGATAATGTAATGCAATAGAAGATGGTTTCTGATGATGTAATGTTTCAGTATAGGTTTTGTGATGATGTAATGCTTTAGGACTGGTTTTGTGATTATATAATTCATTCTGAGGGCTTTTGCGATGACATAATGGACTAGGAGGGCTTTTTGTGATGATGTAATGTTTCAGTGGGGGTTTTGTGATGATGTAATGTTTCAGTAGGAGTTTTGTGATGATATAATGTTTCAATAGGGGTTTTGTGATGATGTAATGCTTTAGGGCGGGTTTTGTGATGATGTAATGCATTAGGGCGGGTTTTGTGAGGATGTAATGCATTAGGCCTGATTTTGTGCTGATGTAATGTTTCAGTAGGGGTTTTGTGATGATGTAATGTTTCAGTAGGGGTTTTGTGATGATGTAATGCATTAGGGTGGGTTTTGTGAGGATGTAATGCTTTAGGGCGGGTTTTGTGATGATGTAATGCATTAGGGTGGGTTTTGTGATGATGTAATGCATTAGGCCTGATTTTGTGATGATGTAATGTTTCAGTAGGGGTTTTGTGATGATGTAATGCTTTAGGGTGGGTTTTGTGATGATGTAATACATTAGGATGATTATATTTTGTAATGATGCAATGAATTAGGAGAGGTTTTGTAATGATGTAGGGTTTCAGTAGGTTTTTTTTAATGATGTAATGCTTTAGGACGGTTTGGTGTGTAAATGGTTTAGTAGGGGTTTTATGATGATGTGATGGTACAGTAGGGGTTTCGTTATGATGTAATGCATTAGGATGGACTTGGCGATTAGGTGATAAATTAGGACGGGCTTTGTTTATGATTTAATGGATAGAGCTTTCGTAAAGGTGAATAGGTTACTTTGACCTGAAAGGATATTGGATATTTGAGGAAGTGGCTTGTGTGTGTGTGGTTTAAAAACTCACCGGTTTGCCCAGGCTGCACTGATAGAGGTCATGGCCGTAGGCTGGTATCCACTGCAGTCCTCGTTGGGCGTGGTTCATGGTGTCAGGTGCGCTAGTTGCCTCCTCGGGGTAGGGAATCGAAGGCCCGGGGCTGTAAGGGCTG
This sequence comes from Clariallabes melas, assembly GCA_030014275.1. Taxonomy (NCBI): domain Eukaryota; kingdom Metazoa; phylum Chordata; class Actinopteri; order Siluriformes; family Clariidae; genus Clariallabes; species Clariallabes melas. The sequence goes on from JAQMYI010000038.1 coordinate 31,215,547, forward strand.
ATCGCTTGGTGCTGCTGGTGGTAGGGGTTCCTTCTGCTGGATGAGGTGTGACCTGCAGAAGCCAGGCTGAAGGCTTCCTCTAACAGCAGGTGCATCTGCTGACGAACTTCATCTATAGAGGGCTGTGAACTCAGTGTGGACGTTTCAGACTGACCTTTGACCTGCTTCCCGTAGCCGAACTGACGACGAGCAGCCAAGCTATCCACATTGGTTTCCTCGATGATCTCGGGCTCCGTCTGAGAAATGAACATGAAGACAACGTGAACAAATTCAGCCAGAAGGCAATACATGATGCCACCAGCGCCCGTCCAAAACAATCTATAGATGTTTCAGCTAAAGTGGACATTGTTATTCTCCTAGGATGGTAATTAAAGCCTGTGACTGACCCTCGTAAATGGGGTTTAGAGACAAACATCAAGCACACATGACTGGACTGACAATATCAACACTTTTTTTTCATTCTTATTGTTGCAAACTATTACAAATGAAAATTTAACAGCAAATAAAAAAAATGAAACCCTGTATTGATGCGATAAATTAGTGAAAGGTTTCACCATCTTAGCGCATTTATACCCTGAAACCTTCATGACTTTCATATTACATGCTTTTCATAAATAATCTCTCTGTGTTCTAAAGATCATGCGTTAGAGAATACACACTGAGCCGCTGTTTGAGGTGCATTTTGCTGCTGCTGCTGCGTTGAGCGCTGAGAGAGCCGCGTTTATTTATCACTTGCCTCGGCTCCGCCTCCTCTGATTAATAGCCGGGGCTGAGCTCGTAAACGCTGAGTTAGTGCAGTAATGAAAAACGAAGCCCATCTGCAGTCTACTGCAGGTGTGTGTGTGTGTATGTGTGTGTGAAATCTCTCTCTGCCTCAGTCCACCATCTTTCCTCCGTCCTTTCCTCCATCTTTCTTATGTCACAGGAATCCGTAGTACCGCACGGCAGCGCTCGTAAATCGCTTTGTGCTTGACTCGGGGTTCTGCAGTAATCTCAGATGGATCCTCTCACTCTGATCAGGACATCAAACTGCAACTGTAACTGGTTTACTAGATATTGCACCGGTGGCAAAAAGATTACAGGGTGATAAGATTCCTGTTGCAAAAAGCCAGTCGTTTTTATTAAGAGCTGAATTAAAGCTGAGGTAGAGTGATGTTAGGTTTTCGATGTTTAATAATGAACGAAATACGGCTAGTTTGAGAGCTACTAAATCCCTCAGTCATAAAACACATTCTGCTCTCAGGCAAGCCAATCTAAATACACCAATGTGCTGTGTGCACCTCCGTGGTCACGTGGAAGGACGAACAATGGTTCTTTTGGAAATATTCCCTGGATTGCATCATATAAACTGTGTTATGTAAAATTCCTTGGAGGAAACCAGAGGACCTGGAGAGAACAAACGAAAAACTGGGAGAATGTCCAGACACCATGTAAACAAGACTGGAGGTGAGATTCAAAATAAAACAAACTAAAACAAAAAATGAAATCCATCCAAGTCCACCGTTGCTCTTTCGCTTGCCTGTAGCTTGTCTGCTCAAGCGTCTGGCATGAACCGACTGCGGTCTGAGGACATGCTTGCCTGCTGAGTTTGGTGTGGCTTCAGGGTTAGGCTCCCATTAGACAGTTCCCCAAACTCCAAAAAGTGTCACCTTGTCAATCCTGATTATGTTCATACAGATTTGATTGTTTAGGTCTTTTCCACTGTTCCATTAAACCCACTAAAATTCCTCCTCTACTACATGACATCATCAGAGCTGTAGAATGATGACCTCGTACTTTTCCCTCCCTTCTCTCACTGAAATACCAGTACAGCAGCTCGACTTAAAATAAATTTTAAAAAGGCGGATCTACAGATCAGCATGACTCACGTCGTAGCCGCTGTTGCGGATGCCTTTCCTGGGCCGTTCTCTCATCACCAGCAGGTCCATCTCGGTTCCTCCGGGACTCGGGCTGTTTAACGACTGTCTGCTCCGATACGCTGGATATTTCACCTCAGAGTGTCTGCAATTAACACACACACACACACACATGGTAATCATATTGTTCTCATCCTAGACTGAATGTGACTGGACAGAAATGATAACTAGGCTGTAAATTGCTTCAGGATACTGTATATATAAGGAGCCTCTACTGTCAGTACTTAGTAGCATGTCAGATGTCAAGCTGCAACATTTCCAACAAGAGTTTGTTTGTGTTTTGTGGTTTATCAGGAGTATCTTGGTTTAGAGATGTTCCACAACATCTAATAAGAAGAAGCCTTTATGTATCACACATATACTACAGTATTGGTGTTTTGGTCCGTCTACGTGCCATCCGGCACATCGTGCGACAGATAATCCCCACTCTGGAGCTATATATGTTGTTTCTGTGGCACTTACTTAAGGGGGCAGGTTGCCAGCCTGATGCCTGATTGTCATTCACACAACGGAAATAATTTGGAAACGGCATTTAATGCCTAAACTAATGTCTTTGGACTGTGTGAGGAAACCGGAGTACCCGGAGGAAACCCACCAAGCACGGGGAGAACATGCAAACTCCACACACACAGACATGAGGCAGGAATCAGGCAGCCCATAAGGCACCATGCCATCACATGTTACAGTACAGTGAAATACTTTTTTCATATATTCCAGCTTGTTAGGAATCTATGGTCAGACATGATCCAGAGAACTGGAGCAGAGAGGGGTATGGGCTTTGCTTAAGGGCCCAAAAGTGGCAGCTTGGTGGTCCTGGGTCTTAAACCCAGCATTTTAACTGTTAGGCCCCCACTGCCCCAAATATAAGTCTAAATACATCAAAAGTAAGGCATTTATTTATTAATTCATCTTCTATATCACTTATCCTGTATATGGTCATGGGGGCCCGGAGCCTATGCCAGGACACTTTGAGCACGAGGTGGGGTACTACAACGAGCAATTTGGAAATGGCAATTAAACTAATCTGTCTTTGGACTGTGGAAGAATGCCGGAGTACCCAGAGGAAACCCACCAATTATGGGGAGAACATGCACACAGATCTGTGGCGGGAATCGAACCCTCTACCCTGGAGCAGAAAGGCAACAGTGCCTCCTTGGAAACATTGTAACAACAGTCAGTTGTTATTTTAAGACAGGAAGGTCAGCTGTTCTGGAACAGTTCTAGCAAGAACAGCATCGTCAAGTCAAGTGCATTTGCAAAACCCATCAAGCACCATGATGAAACTGGCTCTCATGAACCGCGCCACCATGCCGTCAACTAGTTATGGCGTAGGAGGAATAACACACTGTTACTGTTAACTACAGCACTGTAGATTATTTTCCCATAACAGCACAACACAAACCGTAACAACAGAGATCTGAAGTATTTTATACAAATGTACGGTGGGTTGCCAAACCACATACAACAAAGGGTTGTGTCAGGAAGGGCATCCGACGTATAACCTGTGCGTGTGCGGATTGTGTGGTCTGCTGTGGCGATCGCTTGATGGGAGTCGACAAAAAAAAGTTACTATACTGTACAGCCACATACAGGAAATATTTCTTTAAGCAGTGAGTTTGTAGAAACCTGCTAATAATTAAAAATATGCATGAAACCGATAACACAATTATGCTTGATTTCCTTTTTGGACTTTTAGATTCTCAGAAGCTTAACATATTAATCCAGCTTGAGTGCTTTGGAGCGTTTCCTGTTCTGACTGTATTGCATTTCGCTTCATTTCCTGTCTATATGCAAAACTGATTGACTGCATCATCAGCATATGTGAGTGCACCAAGCCTTGATCTGGCCATCACACCATTACACGTCGCACACAAGCATGAAATTAGCCAAAGGAGGCTACAGAAAAAAAAAAGCCTGTGTTACATTGACAGTTGGATCAGATATCCTTCAGTGACTGCAACCAGAGCCATTAGCTGATGCATATGTCCTAGCACTGGTTAAAAAAATAAACGGTAGAAAATAAAATGCTAAGAAAAGCAGGATATTGGCCTTGTGGCTGGGTTTAATGACTGGATTACACAGGGCCTGGGGATAAACTCTTGGGCTCGGTGTGTAATCGTCAGTAATTGGCTGTAGTCAGAGAGAGGGAGAGGGAGTGCTTCTGTAGGCGCATTTGTGGTCTGCAGCTTGATAAGAGGATTTGCCTAAATTGGCTGACACGATTTCAAATCCCTCAGCCATCCTCTGCTTAAGGTCACTTGTTTAATTTGGGAATTGATGGCTGTTTGTTTGTAGGAAAGGTCTTTCTGGATCAAAACCAACAAGATGAAAGTAGTTCTTGATACTTGTAGGAATCTGAGGAACATCTGGATTGTGTGATTAAGTGTTACATGAAACATTTCTACCTTAGGCTCGATTCACAGCCGAGATGAGTCAACACATGCTTACAGTATATGACATCAATTAAAGGAGAACATGCAAACTCCATGCACAGAGACTCAAACCCCGACTCTGGAGGTGCAAGGCGACAGTGTTAACCACTACACCACCATGATGGGAAGTTTGGAAACTCCAATTAGCCTAATCTGCATGTCTTGTACACTGCATAACAGTAATAGTTGTTGCGATTAGGAGTAAAGAGGCCTGAGGGAGTGGTCTTGCTTGATAATGTAGATGGTTGTGGAATTTAAGAGGAACAGCACTTACGCTAATAATATAGGTCCTTCTCAAAAAATGCCACAATCATCAATATTAAAACAATAAAAGGCTTGAACTACTTCAGTTGTGTGTAATGAATCTAAAATATATGAAAGTCTAATGTTTATCAGTACATTACAGAAAATAATGAACTTTATCACAATATGCTAATTTTTTGAGAAGGACCTGTATAGGCCTAGGTAGAAATTGAACCCGTACCGCAGAGATGTGAGGCCACAGTTCTAACCACTAAGCCACCGCGCTTCCATATGCAAACTTTATTTTGATTGGACTTTAATTTCATGGAACTCCATACATCCATACCCGACACGACATCCCTTGTCAACTCATACATTTCTTGCTAAATCACAACAAGTCCAGCTAGATGGTTAGCAAAAGTGATGTATAGTAGACAGGTAGAGGTTTGACACCTGCACTGCAGCTGTCACTCAAATCGGCCACACCCGCTAATTATGCATAATACATTTATGCCTTAATGTAATGTAAGTGATGGATTTTAGATAAAAATTCACCCCTCATATGAGTGTCGGGAATGGTTAACCTAGCTATGGAGACCAGGCTGTAAACATGTTTATTTCAGTTGTAAAGTCAGACATTATAACAAGGGGCTCTATGAGAATTGACTCACTTTTGGAGTCTAGTGGTCATTCAACGAACTGCACATTTTGGCACTTCCTTGTTGGAATCATTTTTTATCACTGGGTTGCCCATTGGGAATCAGTTCAGTGAAAGTCTGCTTTAATATATCAGTGTCCACAATAATGCTTTTTCCTGCCATCACAAAAAATAGAAACAGGAAGTGACAAAATGAAACCAATCGGATTGTCGATACACCACCCAGGACTGTTTAAACAGACCAGTGATAGGTTCTCTAAGATGGAAGTCATCATTCACACCTTTTAAATCATACAGAATAAATTAGGGCAAGTGACGGGCAAAAACGTCTCTAGCGGCAAAAACGTCTCTAGGAGCAAAAACGTCTCTAGAGGTACGATTCTTGCTTTGGGTGCAAATGGTTCTGGTTTCAATTCCTGGATAAGCAATACCTTTTCGGCAGTGCCGGCTCAAACAGTTAAGGTTCTGGGTTACGGATCGGAAGATCGGTGTTTCGAGTCCCATCATTGCCGAGCTGCCACTGTTGAGCCCTTGAGCAAGGCCCTTAACCCTATCTGCTCCAGCGGCGCTGAATCCTAACTGACCCTGTGTTCTGACCCCAGCTTTATAGCTGGGATATTCATTTTACTGTGCTGTAAGGTGCCTGTGACAAATAATTGAATCTTAATCTTAAAACCGCCTTAGATTCCTAATGAATAAGCAAGAAGCCACAGTGGTGACTCAAAATAGACCCGATGTTCTTCTTGGTAGCACCAGACAGTGGGATTTTATATGAATGATATAAGTGTGCTTACAGGATCTTTATTATGACCAGATTGTGTGTTTATGATGACAGCAGGTAAATTAAGACAGATTGAAGCAGCATCAGGACTTCAGTGGGTAACCAGTTAGGCAAACAATATACCAATCTCATAACAAGCTTAAATTATCCCAATAACAATACATCCTAAAATATACAGCAGAATGTTGACATCATCACACACTAACCTTCTGCGAGATTTGACGTACGTGGAGCTCCGTTCTTCGTCGTACTCCGGCGTCCTGCTGGACGGTCGGGTAGCCGGGGTGTGTTCAGCGTTGTCGCTTTCTTGCCTCTGAGACTTGGAGCTGGCGTTGCCCTCGGCCGACGGGATGTCGTAGTAGCCTTTCCTCTTAGCTTTCAGCCTCAGCTTGTTCCTGTAATGCTCGATGTCTGACTTCTGCTTCAGAGCCATATTCACCTGAGGAGAGACAGAAGAGGAAGAGGTTTATCTGAAAGCACAAAATAAAAGAAATAAGAAAAAAGGAGCACTTGAGCCTTAATTTCCCATCGGTCAAGTAATTATACACACTCGAGGGAAATTAAGTTTTTTTTTTTAAATGCTAATTTAAGTGAATAAGACCAGAATAGACATGCACATGGTGTGCTTTTTTTATTATACGAGACTCGAGGCATCAACTACTAATACAGAGCAGTGAATCCTAAATAAACTATCAATCTGGTTCGATTTGATTTGATTCGATAGCACTGATGTTTACTGTTTGATCTGATTCAGGCAGCTTTATTTTTTATAAATTAGTATTAAAAGTATTAAAAATGCATAAAAATGGCTAATAAACATTAAATGATGTGTAAAGTGTGTTGTTGATTGTTTAAATGTTACATCTAAAACTGTACAAACAAAGGGTTTGTCTCAATTACCGCGGTAAATCAGCATACAAACGCCTCAAAAATTTTCACTTTAAGAACTGACATTATGCACTGATGCTTTTTCGGCATTCGAGTGAACACACCAAGCCAAACCCAACGCCAGCTAAGTTGCGCGTATATCCGGGAGTCGTGAACACTTGTTTACGTCAGTGGAAAGCTAAGCAAAGCCAGTTTACATATTTTTTGTGTTTTTTTTTTTTTTTCTGCCATTTTTATTCAGTGATTAAGTGAAGACACCATGGGTCCCAAGAATGTCAGCAAGGACGGTAGCAAGAAGAAAAGGGAGACACTTTCCAAGAGAAATCATAAATTAAGGTTAAGTGAGGTTTAATGTCTATTTATTTCATATTTTGCTTTATTTGCATGTCTTTTCTAAATGTTTTGATTGTTTTTATGTGCAAAAATTTGATTATAGTGCTGGGAATTGGAAATATTAATAATATTTTTGGGTGACTGGAATGTATTATCTGCATATACATAAATTTTTGCAATACAAAATTTCGCCTTAAGGACTTGCTGCCAGAAAAAGATTAAATTTGTATGCCGAGGTACCGCTGTAAAGCCAAAGTAAAGTCTTTATTTTCCTTCACACTCCAGACCAGTAGGTGGCGGTAATGCACTAACTGCACATAAACTCAAATGACAAAGAAGTGAAACTTACAAACCATAGAACATTTGTCAATTTTAGGCCATTTTTGGTAGCAATTTTAAGTTTACCTAAATTATAAAATTATGACTCAATTTTAAATCGAGATCCAATTAATTCAATCGACCAACATAAGCACAATTAAATTGAAAAAAAAAAACAATTAAATTACACAAGTTATTTTAAAAATCAAACACATCAACACATTCCCGAACTAAACAGGACTGTTTAAAAGACACGGAGCCAAGCAGTAAGATCTCATGTCCTTGGTTAAATGATGTTCAAACCAGGAATTTGATATTCGATATTTGATATTTGTCCAACATGGCTTGTGTGTTATCCTACGTAGCAAAACCTTGCATGTAAAACCAGCATGATTTCTTTGTGGCCATGCTGTTCTATCTTTTTAGATTTATTGTTATTTTAGATCTGAAAATATCTGATCTAGAGCTTTAAACTCACTTGAGAATTGTCTGGACTCAGAGTGATTTAATAAAATGACATAAAAATAACACAGAATGTAAACTAATAGGGATGCATGAAAAATGTATCAATTTAAGCTAGATTGTGAAAACGAGAAATGCCAGCATAATAAATTTAAACACAACCCAGAAATACAACAACATAAATGCATTGTTATTAACCAAGCACATTTGTGTTACAATAAATCTTTATGTTGTGGCTGGTAAAGTGCAAGGTCATCATGACCTCTGCTATGTTCCACCACATTTTGGCCAAAATAAATGAATAAAAAACGGCAGTATGCACCATGAGGTCACGACTTGGATAACGATCTTAAACGTGTATCCAGATCAACAGAAATGGCTGAAGTATGACTGTCTATTATTTCCCTCATGGGATCAATAAAGTGTATATATCTATCTATGACTTCATACTTTTTTGTGATTTTAAACCAGAAGTCAAACCTGTAAACATACAGAAGATAGAAACTGAAGAAGATCCTTACATGCTCGTTAGATTGAACTGTAATCTTTCCGGAAGACAGACAGCAACATCAATAATGAAGTGCATTTGTGTGGCAATAATTTTGGAAACGGGAGTTTGCGGCGTACCTCGCCGTTCAAGATGGCCGAATCTTGACTGCGGTCAGAAGAAGCTGGTTGTGAGTACGCCGGCGGACCTGCTATGGGTTTTACAGAGAGGAGCTGTAGAGATCCTGACGAGGTGTCATAGGGATCTGCCAAACACACACACACACACACACACACACACACACACACACACACACACACACACACACACACACACACACAGCACTTACTTTTATCTTTCAGTAGATGTACTCTGAGCTGGAAATGCTGTAGATGATGCAATATCTTGCTAGCTTGCATGTACTGGTAAAAAATGTTCAGATTCTAACATCTGATACCATGTGATGTCATGCTATAAAACAGCAGCGGTCTAGATGCAATTTCAGAAGCAAAGTAGACTGCACCCTGTGTTCATATGCACAAAGTATTGGCACCCATGCCATAGCAGTAATGATCTCTCTCACTCATTCTCTAGAGCATTTATCCTGTACAGGGTGGCGGGAGGTCTGGAGTTTATCCCAGGGGACTCCAGTCCACCTCAGGGCCCACAAGCATGTAGGAACCTCCTTAGTCCTACTAGGGACCGTTGAGGCCAATGGTGACCATTGTATTTATTCCCATGTTTAACGACCATGGTAGAACCTCCGGTAAACATTCACACGCACATGAGTCAAGCCCAGACCCTGGAGGTGCAAGGCTACAGTGCTAACCACTATGCCACCATGATGGGCAATTTGGAAACACTAATTAGCCTAAACTGCATGTCTTGTATCTTAACAGTAATTGTGATTAAGAATAAAGAGAAGCATCATGGAGAATTATCTCACGTCCCCTCTGTGGTCTTCAGTCTTCTATGTTTCTATAATTTGTAAAGTGGCTGCCATCTATTTATCTATTAAAACCAACTGTGGTTTTAATACCTGTATCAATCCCACATGAGACATAAACCACACTCACACACTTTATTAGTAAGAATTAAACTGTCGTCATTTATTTTTGGAGATGTATTAGTGGCTGTTCCTCTCTCTTTGTACCTGTGAGGTCAAACACAGTGTGTGTGTCAGCAGAGGCAGCATATGGCTGTGACAATGTGCTGTACTGTACACACTCCCTGCAACCCTGACACAGCGAGAGGGAGAACTCTACATGACAGATAATTGTGTGCCAGGAAAGCATCTGCTTTCTTATGTGCAGAGAGACGTCTGTGTGTGTGTGTGTGTGTGTGTGTGTGTGTGTGTGTGTGTGTGTGTGTGTGTGTGTGTGTGTGTGTTTGATTCAAATCTCACATAATGTATATATAGACAAATTTTCATAATAGATA
>JAQMYI010000038.1:31246211-31257720 GCA_030014275.1 Clariallabes melas
CCCCCCCCCCCCCCCCCCCCCCCCCCCCCGGACAGCTTCGATACTGCAGGATTTCTTCTACAATTGAGTTTTGTTGCTCAGGATGTGAACTGGCCTGTTGCCTGAGTCAGCAATCAACACCTCATGAAGGTGATATTGAGGGATTGTGTTTCAGTACTAGCTCAGAGTCGAGCCTAGCCCACACTTCCCTTGATTCAAAAGATTATTACGGGATTAGAGGACTGCATTTCCTCTCAGGGCCTTCACGAACATCAACAGGGCTCATTTGCAGTCAGGGGGTCTTACTTCTAGTGTTGCAACTGGGTTTAGAATTACCTACGCCCTTTATGAAAATGTGCGGAAAAAAAAAAAGTTGAATTTTTCTCAGAACTGTATTTTTGCCATTGCTTGTTAATCTAAAGGTATAAATAAGAGGCCCCACACAACATAATGTTAAGGGAAAAAATGCACACTAAGCATTAACATTCACAAAATACATAAAAAGTATTTGAAAAAATTCCTTTGAACACAATTATTTCCATTACGTTTTACAGGAATAGGAAACATGAGCTCATTGCCCCTCTCTGTACATCGAGCAGGATAGTAAGGAATCAAATGATGCAGGTTTTAAAATCAGGAGGATCTGCTATTAAAACCCGTAGACTGACGTTTAGTGGTTGGGAGTCGAAACCCATTTGTGATTTCAGCTAAGCATAAAGTCCAACACCTGGCTGCCTTTGTGAAATCTTTGTGGAGTCAAATACAAGAAGCCAGATACAAAAGGGATAAGGACCTCGATCAGGTTAAAGACGTGGAAAGTTAACAACCCTGGGCGTACATCCAAAAACATAAGAGACACAAAATGGCCACCTGAAACAATTAAATATATGATACTGATGTTAAATATCCTCTTTAGACCCATATGAGGACATGACATTTTCTCCAAACTTCATTGTCTACAATATATACGTACAGTATATGTATCCTTGTACCATCCTCATATGAGGACTGTTAGGTTTAATTCTTTTGCCAAACATTTTCTGTTAGAAGACATTGCTTAAATTTATAGTTATCAGCCATGAATAAAGAGAAACAGTCAGTAGAAATTGCAATGTACAGGATCTATATATCCCCAAACTGACCTGTGCACGGACACTGCTGTCATTCAGAGCCTTCGTCAGTGCAAGGGTCAGGCCTTTCAGGAGGTTCTGTTTTAAAATGTTGTCCAGCCGGTTCCTCCGGAGGTGGACGGTTAGAACTGGCAGAAGAGGTCAAAGACATAAAGATACATTGAAGTAGCGAGACATGTATGTGCTAAGTTTCACCGAATTGTCACAATACCTAAAGAGAGCCAAGCAACATCCAAATACTATATAAAAAAGCATAAGGCTTTTCACCTGTTTTAACCCACATCCTGTCGGTTATGTTACAGCTGAGTGGAGAGTTTTGAGTTGTGGTTGTGGTTCTCGGTGGACTTGTCCTGACACGTGGGGTGGTGGTGGGCCATTTAGAGGACACAGTAGGTGCTATAGTTTTGGGAGACTTGACCGTAGTTGTGGTTGTTGAAGAAGTGGTACTCCCTGCGGTGCTAGTTAACTGACTTGTGCTGGACTTTTGTGTGGTTGTGGTCGTCGTTGAGGCAGTAGTGGTGGTGATGGTGGTAAGTTGAGTGAAATCGCCAACTGGTAATTCCTGGGTAAGTAGTTCTAAATGGACTGAGGTGTTTCCATGTTTGTTGATTAATGTAGGACTTATCATTTGAGATGAAGGGGAACCAGAGTCATTTCCTTTTGCATGAAGCCTGGTGTCTTGAGATGTAAGGACAAAGGATGGAAGCGCAGACATCACCTGGTCCAGCGCAGATTTCTCTGTAACAACAAGATGAGGTTCACTCACTTCCTGTGAAAGGTGTGATGGGATTAGTGCAGAGATCTGAGAGAACGTCAGTGAAGGCTTTGAAAGTAATGAAAACAATGGTTCACTCGATGTAGATGCCATTAATGACGGGAATAATAAAGTCGTTGATGGTGAGTCAGATGCTGTTATTGATGTTAACGGTGATAATGTTGAATATTTGGTTAAGCCAGAATGATAGTTATATGCTGCTGATGAAGAAGACGATATGAATGGAGATAAATCTGAGGATGGGATTTTTGATGGTGAGAAAGATGTAAATTGTTTTGTTAATAAAAAGTCATAATAGGATGATATTACTGGCGATGTTGATTTTGAGGATGGTGATGGTGATAATGAAGATGATGAAGTCAGTATCTCTTTTGAGGGTGATACAAACATAAAGGATATCAGTTGTTTTGTTAACATAAAATCGTAAAAGGATGGTAATAATTGTGATGGTGACGGGGATAATTCTGATGCTGGTGATGCTGGTGTTGATTCAAACACTGACCATGTGGGTAATAATTCTGATAATAATGATGCTGTTGACAATAATTCTGGTGCTAAATCTGATGATGATGATGATTCTGGGGATAATTCCAGGGGTAATGGTGATGGTGATAATTTTATTAATGATGATGATGATGATGGCCGTGTTGATGGTGGTGAAGAACCTGGTGACATTTCTATTGGTAATGATGCATATGATAATTCTAATAGTGATGTTTCTAAAGATAATGATTTTGATGATGATGTTGAGGGTGATAATGCTGCTGATGATAACTCTGTTGGTAATAATTCTGTTGATGCTGGTGATAATTCTGTTGGTGGGGGTGATGAAAATTCTAATGGTGATATTTCAGATGGTGATAATTCGGACAATGATAATTCTGATTGTGGTGATTCAGATGGTGATAATTGTGATGACAATGATTTTGATGGTGATGATGATGAAACTAACATGCTTGATGGTGATACAGACACCATAGAGGTTAACTGTTTCGTTAACACAGAATTGTAATAAGATGTGAAGGGTATCAATATTGAGGATGTAGTTGTGGGTGATATTGGTAGTAATTCTGATGTTTCTAAAAGCAATATTGGTGATAAACCTGATGATGATGATGTTGATGATGCAGCTGATAATTCTGTGCATAATAAATCTGATTCAGATGGTGATGGTCCTGTTGATAATTCTGATGGTAACGATACTGCTGACAGTTTTGATGCTGCTGCTGATACATCTGAGGGTGATGATGCCACTGATGATAATAATGGTGATGATACTGGTAATAATTCTGGTGGTGATGATGCCATTGATGATAATGGTGAGGATGATAAAGGTGATAATTCTAAATGTGAAGATAGTGCCACTGACGATGATGATGGTAATACTTCTGATGCTAATAATGATGAGAATGCTGGTGGTATTTCTGATATTGAAGATGTTGATGGTAGCTCTAAAGGTAATGATAATGCTGATAAAGGTAATGGTGATGAAGCTGGTAAAATTTCAGAAGTTGATGATAGTGGTAATAATTCTGGTGGTAATGATGCTGTTGCTAAATCTGAAAGTGATGATGCCAGTGTTAACAATGATGCTGATGATACTGGGGATAATTCTGATGGTGGTGATGAATCTGACAGTAATGCCACTGATGATGGTGATGATGATGGAGCTGATAATTCTATGTGTAATAAATTTGATTCAAATTGTGATGGTCCTGTTGACAATTCTGATGGTAATGATGCTATTGCTAACGATGCTATTGATATATCTGAGGATGATGATGCCACTGATGATAATAATAATGATGATATTGGTAATAATTCAGGTGGTAATGATGGAACTAATGAAGATGGTGAGGAAGCTGGTGGTATTTCTGATAGTGCGGAAGGTGATAATTCTGAATGTGACGATAGTGCCGCTGCTGATGTTGATGTTAATAATACTTTCGATGGTGATGTTGCTGTTGATGTTATCAATGTTAGTGAGAATGCTGGTGGTATTTCTGATGTTGAAGATGCAGATGGTAACTCTGGAGGTAATGATTGTGCTGTTAATGGTGACGGTGATGATGGTAAAAATTCAGAAGATGATGATAGTGGTAATAATTCTGGTGGTAATGACACTGTTGGTAAATCTTTAAGTGATGATACTAGTGTGGATACTGGAGATAATTCTGACAGAGCTGTTGATGTATCTAATAGTGATGCCACTGATGAAGCTGATGATGATGATGGTGATAGTGCAGGTGATAATTTAGATGGTGATGTTGCTGATGATAATTCTCTTGATGATGATACTGTTGACAGTTTTGATGGTAATGATGTTTGTGAAAATTCTGATGTTGATGCTGGAGACAATTTTGATGATGATACTGAAGATACTTCTGATGGTAATGATTCTTGTGATAATTTTAATGATAATTCTGGAGGTGATGTTGCTGGTAATGATGAACTTAATAATGCTAAAGGTGATGAAGCTGATGGCAATGATGTTGGTGATAATGATGAAGGTGAGGATGCTGATGACAATTCCGTTGGTAATGAGGCTGGTAGAAATTCCATTGTACCTGAAGGTAAATCAGTTTCTGTTCCTGATGTGCGAACTGCTAATACACTCGTGGTGGGTGGAGACACAGAACGTGTTCTCTTTGACACCCGATCTATCGCTGATGCTGGACCCCTGGCAGGTAACTCTAGAACACCTCCTGTGTTTAGAGAGACTGATTTATTTGTGTTGCTTGTTGATAAAAATGATTCTCCAGGTTGAATAACATGTACCTGTTCCAGTGGGTGTTTTCTGTGACTAAAACCTTCGATCACTGCTGGACTTAATGTACTTACTTCTTGCTTCTTTAATGTCAAAGTGGTATAGAAACCACTATCTACTGACCTCTCTTTCCCAGAAGTGTTAAGGTTTGCTCTTATGGGTGTAAGGTTCAGGACCTGGGCACCAGTACCAAGTGCAGATATTTGTTTTGGAGATACAGTAGGTGTGTTTTCTTCAACAAATGTGTCTTTTGATACCTTTGTTTGAGCTGAGAAAAATGGAATTTTGGTTGATATTTCAGGTGACTTCTCGATATCAACCTTATTTGCTTGCGTTATATTAGGAAAGTGGATTGAAGGTGTAAGAGAAAAAGATCTATCAGAGGATCCCTTGCTAAACGTTGAAAGCTTGAGGAAAGACCTTGTCTGCAAAGGAGTTGGCAATGAAGTTGAAGCAATGGCTGAAAACCCTTTTTCTTTATAAGTGAAGGTTTTACTGAAAGGGTTTTCAGAGCTTGTCAAATGAAGTGGATTGTATGCTTCTTGGATACCATTTTCAGGATCCAGAGTAGTTACAAAATTTGAAGTGATAACATTTTGAGAGTTGAAAGACTTTCTGTCCAACAGGATTGATGTCATGGACCTTGACAAACTATCAGTTACCTGTTTTACTCTAGCGCTGGAGAAGATGGCAGATATTAAAGGTTTAGACAAGGTCACTGCTCTTGCTGTAGTCTCTGAAGAAATGGTGTCGGTTCTATGAACCACGAGTGGTGTTGATGGAATGTTGGTTGGTGTCACATTCCAAAAAAACTTCGCTATCTCTTTAGTACCATGGGTTTTTAGAGTTTTGCCATTGCTAATTTCATGAAGACTTGTACTCGGCATGTACTTCATGATTGCAGAAGAAGTTGAGAACACTTTTTTAGGCTTTGTATATTCTGAGAATGAAACAGATTTTTGCAGGAAGTTCGAAAGTTTGGGCTTTTCAGTTGAACCAGACAAATGAATTCCAGAAAAAGAGACAGGTGGAAAAAGTCGAGACTTCACGGTTGTCATGTCTGTCGCCAAAAGAGACTTTAGAGATGTAACCTGTGTGGTCACATATTGTCTATATAACCCCAGAGATACATTGTTGTCGTTGGTGTATGGTTCTTCCAAATTTAGGTAACTGGTTACATTTTGCTTAGTTGGTTGCTTTAGAAACGATTTGTATCCTGGAGACGTTGGATTCTTGTGTATTGTTGGAGAAACCATCAGATGAGTGGTTATGAAAGGGTTTTGGACAAAATGCTGGTTAAACTGTATATATGTATCATTTAAGGTATTCTTAAGTGAACGATGTTCATCTGAGTACAGTGTGGTTGGAGTAGTAGCTACTGGAACAGAACTAGATATGTGAGAGTGGTTACGTGCTGATTTAGTTTTTTTTAATGGTGACCATAATGATGTTGAATCTGAAGATGATAATGACGGTAACAATAAAGAAATGAACGCTGGTGTCACTGTTGATGCTGACGATTGTGGTAGTGAGAACGATGATACGATATCAGTGGCAACAGGTGGTACAGTATGAGACTGTGGTAGAGATCGGACAAAACTGGTTGTTGTATGTGTGCTGAAATCCAAACCTGAAGTAGAGGACTGGTTTCTAATGTGCACCACAGCCGTGGATGGGATCATAAAAGATGGCTCCGCTCTCTTAATAGGACCTTCTGCAGATGAATGAGCAGGACTCTCCACAGTGGAGCCTAAATGAAGAGTGATCTGTGGTTTCTCAGCTGTGCTCGATAGCGACATCTCGCTCATGTCCCTTTGTCGACTTGTTGAGTCAGAATGAATAACAGGGGCGGGATTCTCATCAATCATAAGCAAACCAGATGGCTGAAGAGAAGAAGTGGACAGGGTTGCTTGGTCTGGAGATGAGGCCAACGATCCAGATGCTTCATAGTTTGTTTCATCTGTGAGAGAAAGAAATTCAGGCAGCTATATTAAGAATATTTCATCTTTACAATGCAGAACTTTCGTTTGAATCCTAAATCGGATAGTAGGAGCTATAATTTTCCTGTCATATATTCTGGAAGTTCCTTTGTGAAGCAGGCAGTCAGAATTATAGCTCTGCTGAACAATACAAAACCCTCAAAGCAAAGTCTTTAAAAAACACTTTGAATATACTGAACAGAGCTGATATAATATTATGTAATTTTAGGAACATAAAAAAAAAAGAAATCATGATCTTTAAGCATTACAACAAGGAGCATTTTCTCCTTAAGTCCATAGTTTTACTTTGTCAAGGCTTCACTGCACAATACCCTTTACACCACAGCCACGCACACTCCTTTATAGAGAATAGAAATTAAACAAATAACACATTTGAAAGCCAGCGAAGAAAGGATTGTGTCACATTTCTAAATGTGTCAGATGTGCCAAGGTTCTGGGAAGGATGTCTGGGAAGGGTCTTGCATGAATCTATCCAGCCAGCCGGCCTACTCGTTAACCAGGAGCCACTATGACTCATTTATAAGGATTTGCATTTCTAGGACAAAGTAAACAAGACGTTGCTGTTAAGGCGTCGCAAGCTAACCAATGCTGATTAACAATATAGCACCACTTATACGATAAATAAGGTGAAGAAGAACAGTTATCGAAGGGTTAGCTGTGATATACAAAAGGGACATTGTAAACATATGAGTAAACTACAGGAGTGTATTATGTAAACTCGAACCGAGTCACATACTGTACTGTAAATGGGGTCTGGTGGTGTGCAGGTGTGAGGAGATCAGGACAGGAAGCACTGAGTTGTGTGATATCATGCATTCCACTTTCACACCTGAGTTTATAACACCCACTTACTAGAAACAGTGAAGGTCATGGTGTCCCTTTGTCACATTATACGCCTAGTGGGGAGCTGACACACTTTCCATCTCCCTGAAGTGTATCCCTACACTCTGCAGTAGCTCTAGCTCTAGTGCAGTGCAGCCCAACATATCATAGGTTCCTACGTCAATCTTTCTGCACAAATCCTCTGTCAAAGTGTCCTTCTTGACAGTCCTGCTGAATTGGAAATAAACTGATAAAAGGAGAGAATTCTTTACCCGCATTCTGGTCTTCTATTCTAAATCCAGTGCTGTATAATGAGAGAGCAGATTCTCTCACAATCATAGACCTCTGCTCCTAAAACATCAGCCAATCGTTCACTGATCAGGGAACTCAGGGAACAAGGCCCTGGTTGAGGTGCCATCCCAAGACCAGGCACAAGAACTCACATCAATATAACTTAGGAACACCAGTCAGGCTACAGTGCATGGAAGGAAACCTGAGGACTCAAAGGAAACCCTCAAAGCTTAGGGAGAACATGTCTCACACATGTTCCAGATCTTTCCAATCTGGAAAGGGTTATAAAGCCATTTCCAATCAATTTGGAGGTCAGCAATCTACAGTGAGAAAGATTATTCCAAACTGAAAAGCATTCAAGACATTTGCCAATCTTCCATAGAGAGTGGACGTCCAAGCACAGTCAGACCGTCCAATGCTCAGAGAAATACAAAAAACTCAAGAGGTACATCTCAGACCCTGCCGGCCTCACTGAGCAGATTAAAAAGTCCATGACAGCGCAATATTATATTATTACATTTATTATCTATACAGTATGTATAGTGTGTAGGCCAGCTAATAAACCACCAGCAAAACAGTAGCATTACTTTAACATAAGTTGATACTTTCAATATCAACAAAAGAAACTTAGAAAAAATTAAAAAGTCAAAAAAGATAGAACACAGCACACAATTTAACATGTTATCAAAGTTCATAACTGTAAAAAATTGCATTTAAAAAGATGTCTATGATACCTCAGAAAGGGTTATTGCAACATAATTTATCACAATGTTGATATTTTATTACTGTATTGCCCAGTTCAAATAAATACATATACATTCATACATACTATACTATACATACACACTAAGTATACTTGTTTTTGCATTACTGAATAATTCTAATTCTTTGTGGTGATGTCATGTCAGGTGTTCAGACTCGCTGATAAGTAATAACTCTACACACTCCTTTACCTTTTCCACTTTCTTTGCCTGTGATCTAATTACTTTATGTCAACGATTTGTAGAACACAACTAGAAATAAAATAAATCAGACTGTTCACGCAACATGATGGCTTGTATTCTGGGATCTCAGTAAGTCAGGGTATGAATGATGAAACTGAGAAGCGAAAAGATGAAACATGACTCATATGATTTAAACCTGGCTGGAAAATAACGTCAGGATTCCACAAAGTCTTTCCTGCTAAAAATTTGATCTGTTAAAAAAAAATGATTTGATGTCTGAATGTCAGTAAACAAACACACATTATGTCTTCATGCTGGCGAAAACATAGCCATATAACATCAGCCATCATTTACACTGATCAACTATAACATTAAACCCTAAAAAGGGCACCTACACCATATTAGGCAGGCTGTTTAAATTTTAGGTCTGATTGTGTACATTGAGTTCCTGTAAAAAGTCCAGCTGACTGTAGCTTAACCAAGTCTGATTAATTTTATAGGCCAGAGCTCATCAATCTAACCCCTCTGAGAGTGACCTAGTGAATGTGACACCATTCTGGCCGAGCTCAGATCCTGCAGCACACACTGACGCTTTGTGTCCTTTTGTCCAGAAAGGCTAAAACAGTGACTGAAACGGGGTGTGTAGGTCTAGAGCGGTTGGCTTTGGAGCGGTTGGTTAACAGTTGGCCAAGACATTTTTTCATGTTACACATATAATACAGAAAATGTGTGTGCCAAAGAAGCTACTTCTGAAGTTTATGCAACATGGAAGTGACCAATCCCGCTTTTCTAACATCAGCCGTTTTGGAGCGATTACTTTACATGTGCCCCAAAAATGTGCTTCAAACAATAATCACTTAAAATTCAAATTATTCATATTTCCATATTAGTATTCATACTAAAATTGGTTTAAGCTTCGAGAAGCTCATGACCTATAAAAATTGTTGCCCAAATTACTAATAAAAGTGGTTTTGTTTAAATGCTCCAAATTAGACACACACCTTACGTTATGTGGCCATAAAACATAAAAAACTATAGTTTATTCAGTTAAAATTACTTTTTGTAATCTGCCCAATAATTATTGTTAACACACCATTAAAATTCCAGAGCGACCTCAGTGCTTTGCCTGAAAGATGGTTTTTGGTAAAAGAGCTTAAAAAGCCAAAAAAACTGTAGTGTCCGTAACCATGTCAAATTCATATTGCAATACCTTAACAATTTTACATTTCGGAATACTACACTTTTTCAGGTTTTTGTCTTTTCCTGTGAAATATACAGTAAATTGGCCAAGTTTCATCTGAATGACAATTGACAAAACGATCATTTAAATATTTGAATTTTTTTTTTTAAGTTACAGACACTACATAAAAGGGCATAAAATTGTATTTAGCAAATGTGTTCCTTTTTATTTGATAAAAATATAAATGTGGAGATAAAAAGCATGTATTTTAAGAAGTTTTATGAATAATGATGCTGTATGATCCAATCTGAAAATTCACTTTTTCACGTAGTGTGTGTGTGTGTGTTTCTTTGTGTGAATAAATCAATAAATTATTTCTCATTATGTTCTTTTTTTATACCTAGACCTTAGTCTTTTACTGTATATGGGTCTACAGTACATGTAGGATTAATAAGAAACCTGACATATTCAGACAGCTGAAGCTCGACGCATGAAGTCAGAACATACTGTAAGCATTCCTTCAAACAGAAACGAACATCTCAAACCTCTTCATATCAGCATTATGAAAAATAGGATATGATTACATCAACCATGTCTCCAGCTCTGCTGTAATGTCTTTCACACTTCAGTCTGCTCTGAATGTTAACAAGGGTGCAGATGTCAGACAAGCAAGAAACACAAAGCTCTATTTTACTCGTCTAAAAGCCGGTATGAAGGGCCGTATCATGGCTGTTATATAAAAAAAAATGTTGCCCTACTAAAGGCATCCGTGCTAATGTATGTTTCAGAACTGAATCTGTGGCCTTTAGGAGAAAATAAATATATCATGATATTTAAAGAGCGTATTTCTACACATAGTATATCATGACTTACACACTCTCTGGCCAAAAGAAAAAACGTCACACCCTTTTAGGGCACTTTCACACTAGACATGATTGATTTGTACCATGCGCAGGAACTATTGCTCCCCCCTCCCAGCTCGCCCACTGGCCAATGTTCACATTATTATGGCGTATTTTCTCACTATGTATATTATTAATTATATTTCTGAATGAACAGCCGTCCGTGTGCCTTCCCCCTTTATCACCCATGGCTGTGTGGGTCAGAGGATGAGATTGGCGCATGCCACTGAGATTTCAGAGCAGATAAATAGCACTTGTGACATTGCGCTCCATGTTCAGGTACTGTTGGCCATCATAGCTGATTCAATCCCTGCACGAATATGCCATTCCCTGCTCAAAGCCACCTTTTCCAGTGGACTCAGGCAAGTTTCTTGAGCCTGGAACAATTGTGTTCTCACTCATCAAAATGAACCAAGTGTTCTTCACCAAGTGACGAAGTGTTCTCGGAAACGATCCTGGGTTCCTAACCGTAAAAACACCTTAAGGTTTTATTCGACGGCTTTTGATTACGGTGAGCAATATGGTGTCAAGTTCATGTGTGAAAATGAAGTCCCAGAATTCGGCCGTGACGTCAGGGAACAAGAAAATCTCCATAGATGTGATAACCTGGTGATTCAGTACATTCAGGTGGTCAGTTGACTACATTTTATTGCCCCATAACGTTGCTGAGTCTCGACCTGAGTAACTGATCAACCCCAGATCATAACACTGTCTCCAGA
>JAQMYI010000038.1:31272385-31285720 GCA_030014275.1 Clariallabes melas
CTCTCTTTAAAAAAAAAAAAAAAAAAAAAAAGAGGACATTCATTACTAGAAAAACAAGTGTTAAGCTTTAACCTCAGGAAGAGACGAAGCTTTTCACACTTTTCCTGTAAGTAATGCCGTGATCACATGACTGACTGAATCTTGACGTAACTTTGATTGTGAATACAATTTAGGAACACTTTCTATATAAAGCTCATATTTATGAATTATTATAACTGTAGTTATAATAAGTCAGTCTAATTAAATAATAGTGCTAGACTTGCAGGACTAATACGAGTGGGTAAATTACTTTAAGACATAAATCTAACTCTAGAAATTAGATGAAGGGGAAAAAATGCTGCTGAGTCCAGAGTTTACTTCTAGACGTCTCGACATTTAACTGTGCATGTAAAATATTATAATCAACCGATAATTATTATATACTATAATAAGGGCTTATTCTTATTATTAAGCTCCAATACAGTCTAGAAGCATGTAATCAATACATCTCTGGATTTTATTTAACACAGAAATCTAACTAATGCCTATAAAATAAGGTGGGGAAAATAAAATTTAAAAAATGTAAATAAAAAAAAATCATAATAATAATAAATAAATTGGTGAAAGAAATGGAATCATCTCTAGACATCTTGACATTTAAAACCAAATTTTTATTACGATTTATTTTATTTTTCAGAATCATATTAGTTAATTTACTTATTGATAATGTAATGTGTGCTTTATACTTACTTCAGCTTTAACAGTTCACAATAAATAAAATTTGTTAAATTGTACGCAAATTAGAAATAAAGGATAGAACTTAAAGTTTTTTAAGATTTACTTTAAAAAACTTTAAGGTTTGTTTGCTTATTTCTAAATAAATTCTTATTTATAAACCTCTTTATACGGCATTATTATAAAACTCACCATATAATACTGGAGCTAGTTATATAAGGTGTTATAGATTTACAGGTATTTGTCACATATTTTAATGCTACCAAATTAGGAATTTCAAGCACAGCAATAAATCTATAGCAATATCAGCTTTATAGAAAGTGTTACTTTTGTTAAAATCATAAAAAAGTATCAAATAGGTCGTTTATGAAGTTGAATAAAATACTGGATTTTCATTAAAAATCCCACAGCAAAATTTCTTGGCTGCAGATTTAGACAAGGACATAAAACAGGTGTGAGGTGGAAGAAAAGAAAAGAAAAGAAAAGAAAAGAAAAGAAAAGAAAAGAAAAAAAAAACAGATGGGGGTTAATTTGTCCTTGATATTTTGGCTCACTGGAACATTTCATAAAACCAGTTCTTTTAATTTTTGTGATAATTAAACTAATGTTTACTCAGCAAGCTATCACTCTGATGAACAACATATAACAAAAAAGTAAACAGAGAAAAAGAAAAAAAATCTTTAAGTTACACCTGGAACAGTTAATGAAAATCTAAAATACTGATGCGAAACACCACCAGCCAAAAGAGCATCGACAAACTCAAACTAATCTCCATCAACAGCATTACAGTAGTTACAGTTACACTCCAAACATTAAAGCAAAACTATTCAACCAAAATACACGTCTATCTCAGATATAAGAGTAAACTATACAAAAACAAACAAAAAAATACAAACGCAGATATGAACTAAAGAAAACATATAATTTCACAGCTATCTGAAGTGGCAATAATTATATAGCAGCTTATCTAGGATACATTCAAGATAGATGATGCGTCTTATTACTTGCTCAGAAAGCTAAACCTAAAACGCTAACCCTAAGCCTTTTTTTTTTCAAATACATTTCCGTTTATTCTTAAAACTTACCCCAGGACTAGAGTTACTACAGTATACATGAGGTCTATGCAGGGAGAGTAGCTACCTTGCTTTAGAAAAAAAAAAGAAAGAAAATAATTAATTTACGGATTACAGTCTTTGGTGCTGCACAAGCAACTTTATATTAAAAAGAAAAGAAAAAAACAAACAAAAAGAAAAACAAACCCAAACGAAACCAAAACGTAAATATAATCTGCACAAAGCGTACGTATTATCTCCCTGACGGAATGTATCAAATAAGCAGTCGACACCGGTACTGAAACGTCGAAACGAATTATACGAGAATATAGAAATAAAACACGTTAAGCAGTTTCACACATGCATAAATGAGAAGATTGCACAAGATAAAAGTCACACACCTCGTCAAGCTTCAGCACTAAATAGACTAGCTCTAGTAGATATACCGTACATACGTATATATTAGATTATATTCCGAATACTGCATGGTCTGTCAGGCTAAGATGAATCCGAACCATGAATCAGAGACCTATTTGCATTTCGTCATCTAGTCAAAGCCATGCCCACCACGGTTCTACACATCTAGGATACAAAAATCCAAACTAAAACGAGAAAAATTTAAAATTAAAAACGCACGGACGTCCGAGAATCAACGACTATTTCGATTGTATTGCAGTTTCGTTAAACAGTACAAACACTGTTAGTAATCATTTTTATTTGTCTTTTTTTTTTTTCCTCCACTTAATAGAAATTGATTATCAAACATTAAGCGGTATTCAATGCTTGCTTTTTGTACACTAGTTCATTCGTCAAAAGT
The DNA here is from genome assembly GCA_030014275.1 of Clariallabes melas. Lineage (NCBI taxonomy): Eukaryota > Metazoa > Chordata > Actinopteri > Siluriformes > Clariidae > Clariallabes > Clariallabes melas. Next base: position 31,274,969 of record JAQMYI010000038.1, read on the forward strand.
AATAAAGGGAGAAAGAACGGAACAAACAGCAAGCGTTTCGCTGCAGCAAAAGCATGCCGTCCTCGAGAAACAAACAAAAAACAAAACGAAAGGAACTACGATCAGATTCCCAAAAAAAATAATTTTTTTGTTTTGTTTTTTTGTGCAATGCGAGACATCCATGCCAAATCAGGTATGAAAGCATACACCTCTGTGCGTATATATACACACACACACGCAGAATGCACGGACCGATCTGAATTTCAAGTGCTGCAGTCCGATACATCGATATATTTATATAATTATAGATTTATAGAAGTAGTAATAGTAGTAGTAGTAGTAATAACATGAACAACCTCAAATATTTAAGGCACTATGGCTGAGGACGCGTTGAAACAATGCAGCGAGAGTCATGATACAAACATTTAAGAGCGACATCTATTGGCATCTCTCCGATCCGACATCGACGTTTTGCAGCTCATGCAAGAAGACATGCAGCGTGAGGAACGACCACGTTTTCTAATCCGATTAAAATGACTCGACACTGAAACCACACCGGTTTATAAATACTCTGAAAAGGCAGAACACCACGACGTGGACTTTATGTGTGCAGGTCAGGCATCATGACCAGGATACTGGGGTGGCTTTACAAACGAAGGTGTGTCTCACACTGTTCAGAAGGCAATATAGAAAAATAGATTTGAGAGGGATCGAACAGGAGGTGTGCGATTACATGATTTTTTTTCTTTACATGTATATATATATATATATATTTTTTTTCTTTAATCATCCCGGCACCTCCTCTTTATTCACCTGTTTGGAGAAGTGCTTCATTGAAAATCTGACAAGAAGTTGTAGAAAATGTGCAAAACACATCGTCTTTTTTTTTTCCCCATCCATACTTGCGTTTCCTCTTTTGCGCTCTTTATCGACTTGCGAAATACCTTCTAGACATTCTTTTATTTAATTAATATTTTTTAAAGCTCGATTAAAGTTCAATTGCACCCGAGTTGATGTGGTTCAGGGAAAAAAAAAAAAAAAAAAGCTTGCGTTTTTGTTTGTGCCATGGCTTTGGGCATGAAAACCAGATGATCCGTGGTTCCCGTAGGACACCCCGTGAGACACCGGGACGGAAACCTGCTGCCTGCACCGAGTGGCCGTTAGATGTAGGAGTACTGGCTGAGTTTGGTGGGGCTGAGGGGGAAGCCTGCGTAGGCGGGAGAGGCGATGTACGAGTGTGACGGGAAAAGAGGTTTGAATTGGCCCTGAGGGTGGAGCGTGGGCGAGGGCAGGAGGCGGGCGCTGATGCCCACGCTCACTTGGTGCACAAGGTGCCTGGCCGGGTGGGAAAGGAGCACGTGGCTCCGCGTAGTACCAGGCGAGGGCAGGAGGTGCGAAATGGGGCCAGTCGGCACCAGAGGAGCCGAGGGCGGGTAGGAGAGCAAGGCGGGCTGCGCGTGGGGGTGGACGATGCCCAGGGGCGGGGCAGGGGGATGAGCTGTAGAGTGGGTGGGGCTGCCATGAGGAAGGGTAAAGGCGTGGCCGTGCACCGTGGGGGGGATGAAAGCCTGAGGGCGCCGGTGGCTGTAGTTGCCGTTCCATTCTGTGTGGGACGAAGCGGGATGCTGGAGCTGAAACCAAAAAACCAGTTGAGGAATTTAATCAACACAAATAAACACAGTACTGATTTATTTACACACTGGCCTAATCCTTAAGCCATACCTCAAATATCTCAAGAGATGCTGTATGTTCCTTCACTAACATATTACTCATAGTTTATTACTTATAAACCAGATAAAAATACATATATTTCAGAATAACTTTTTTAGGAATTTAATATATTTTTTATATTTTTTAAACTTTGTGATTGTATTTGCTTTAACAAGAGGCTGTACGGGTAAAGGGAGCACCTACTGAACAATAAATAAATAAATAATAGTAAATAAGTAAGTAAACAAATAAATAAATAAAAACATTTGAATGTTTACAGCATCATTTTTTCATTTTCATTTCCTGACCTAATTCCCAGAAAACACTGCCACTCCTTACTTTTTCTCAGCTGTTACGCAAATCATTTCGTTCATTAAATTACCGCAATAATTAAATAATTATTCTCTATTAAAATAATTAGCACAAAATGTAAAAAACAAAAAAGCAGTCTTAACTATGTGCTACATTTTAATAGCAAATTTTAAATATTAATAAAAGATCAGATTTTCAATTAAATAAAAAAAATGTAATTAAGTAAATATGTTATAGTAAATCACAATCCATCATAATCTTAGTTATTAATGAACCTAAATAGAGCACTTTCCAGTTTAGCGCCCTCTCGCAGACGCGAGACAGAACAATCTATAAATTATTTCTTCAGGAAACCAAATTGTGAAATATACCTTGTACGACTCGGTCAGCCACCATTTTGGATCACCGTTGTTATACCCGCGAGGAACGCAGAACTGCAAAGAGGTGCGCTAAACTGCAAAGAGGTGCGCTAAACTGCAAAGAGGTGCGCTAAACTGCAAAGAGGAGCGCTAAACTGCAAAGAGGAGCGCTAAACTGCAAAGAGGAGCGCTAAACTGCAAAGACTATTTCCTCGCCGCTCAACTCTCTAACTCATGACCCCATTGACGGCCATGTTGGATTTTCCTAAACTAGAAATTGGTCCAAAACAAACAGCCGGGACGCTGAAAACATTACCCCCAAAACCCTCAAGACATTACATTAAACCCCCAAAACATTACATTAAAGCATTTATCCAGAGCGACTTAGATTATCTCATACTACAATAATAATAATAATAATAATAATAATAATAATAATAAAACATCAGGAACGCTGACCTGCCCAAAAGGTGGCAGTGGTGGCTGCGATTGCTGGGATGGTGGGACGAGTTTCTGCGGTCGACCCAGGAGCTGCGTGGACTGATGGGGATGTCTGATGGCACCGATGCGACCTTTCGACTGGCACAGTGGCTCTAGGACTGGTTGAATAAAAAGGGAAAAGGGTTACCACCATGTGCCAAAGTCTTTAATTCTTCTTAAAGCTTGTACAAAGCACCAATACTGGAGACTCCTTTCATAAACATATGTTTTTTAAGAGGAAATTTCACCATAACAATGAAACACACACATTTGAGGTTTTTTTATTTATTTATAAAAACATATCCATTTATTTTTATATTAAAACGATTGCGCGAGTGTCCTGTATTCCATGGGTGTGCTTTATCTACAGAAACAACAAATAAGTGAGATATTGAGATTTACTGCACAACCAGATCATTAAAAAAAAAAAAAAAAGGACAAATAGTGACCCCTGCAGGCAGGATGTGTAACATGCGACCATATGGTTTGGTTACAAATGTTGTTCATATTTAAAATTTCAGGTCACACCACCAGCATCTAAAAATACCCCATGAGTGACCAGATGAGCCTCCACTCCAGCCTTGAGCATGATGCTCAGACAGAAATAGATTTACAAACAGCAAACACAAGGGGTAAAACCAAAAGCATGGAGAATGAACAGGGGACCACACCAGCGAGAACACTCGTCCAAACAGAGAATAATGTTTGTTTGTTGTTTTTTTTAGCAATTATCAGCAGATCCAATCTGCGAGTGCTACGTCCACATCTGGAAACAAAAATCTGGTACACGCTGCTCAACCACTAGAAGGGGATTAAAGTGGTTTAGTTTTGCATCTCACACACACAGCTGAAGCTCGCCTGGTCTTTCTCCAGTCTTAAGCTCTCCAGTTTGAGTGAGTGAGATGAACCCAATCACTCAGAAGCAGGAGGAGGAGGAGGAGTGAGAGAAACCAGGAGAGATGTGGTCTCTCCTCCTGTTACAAGACATGCACACCTTTAATACTTTGTGCATGCTGAAGTGATTTTTTTTTTCTTCTCTCATGATGATTGTAGTCTGATCATTCTGCTCTGATCTCTCTCATCACCACCGGGGTGTTTCAGCCTCCAGACCCTCTGCACACAAGTCATGTTTTTTTTTTTCCATGACTATTGTGGGTGGAATTCCCAGGAGAGCCACAGTTTCTAAAACCAACCCATTTGGGGTCCAATGCCAAAGTCAAAGGAAGAGATCAGACTCGTTCTTCATTATGATGTTTAACTTGGACATTAACACTAACCTATGATGTGTTTGCTCAGAATTCTGTGCACTGTGTTGCTGCCATGTGATTAGATAGTGGCATGAATGTGCAGTTGTTCCTAATAAAGTGGATTTTGTACATATATATATTATTTACTAGCTCTGCCCACAACTTCACAAACGTGGAATTTTAATTGAACACTCAAATGCGATTTTAAAAGAATGTACAGCGCCATCTGTTGAATTTTGGAATGAACTAAAACATTTTTACGTGTTAACGTGAAGTGTGTGGAAAAGTGTTTATTAAGTAGTTTTCAATTGCACGCTCATGAGCGCGTATTAAAAAAAAATACAGCGCTATCTGTTGAATTTTGAGATGAACGAATTATTTTTTTTTAATGACACAAGAGCGTTTTCCATTTAAATTTTCAAATGATCATATCTTCTCTTCCCCTGTGCGATGAAACAAAACAAAGCCTACTGTATACGTTTCCTCAAGCTCCGCCAAATACACATATGAAAACCTTATTCGAACGTGATGTGTGCAAAAACAGACAGACGAAATTTCCAACAAACATCTTGAGGTGTTATCTTACATCACTACAAATCATTTCAGTGTACAGACACGCCCACTTTACAGTTTTATTATACTGTATGTATACAATAGATTACACAACTATTTTAATGTGTAACATGTTACATGCAAAATATCATATAATAGGTAGTTTACTAAATAAATGAGTTTCTTAGCAACTGGCATTTGATTTCAACTTGTACAAAAACTGGCCTTCATTATTATTTTAGAAAATATCATTAAGACATCTTTTTTACAGCCTGCTGACTCAGTAAGACAGCTGGGCTGACGTCAATAATGTTGCTGAATGATTATACAGTACATCTTGTACAGATGTACGTAAAGAGGTGGTGAGATCATGAGTCAGGATGGTTCAGAAGTAGAGGAATAAAGTAAATCACCGCACACAGAACATCACCAGACAGAAACCGAAAGCCACTTAATCACCTGCACAGCCAGCTTTCACCTATTTTAGCTGCGTAAGCCCGAGTCATGTGACCTGAAAACAAACAACAGCAAGTCGGTGGAGTGGCGGTCTCTGATTACAGCCCTGACTGGACAGGAATGAACTCCACCACCCCTCGGTGCACATCTCTTCATCACGTGGCTGTGAGGGTTCCTTTAAGATCTTCTTCAAACTTGTGTTTGAGGTCAAGGCTGTAAATGTCACCGGCCTCGACTGAGACTCGCAGCACATCGAGGACACGAACTACAGTGCTTTACAGTTTAAGAAAAAACCTCACAGTTGTGGAAATTAACCCTGACTTACACACAGGGTTTTACAGACACCACCGGGTGACTGACAGGCGGGACAGCAGAAACGTTTACTGACTTTCTTAGAATTCCGGGAAAGAAGACGCTACGCCGAGCAACTAATAAAAAAAAAGTGCAGAATTTTCTTAACTAAAACAAAAGCTGTGGGTGCCGTATTACTTACCGTGCACCCCCGTATAAATGCGCACATGATCGTTTTTTAGTCTGAATCTGCGAGATGTATCTTTTACACTAGGGGGCGCATTATGTGATGAGCTCTGTTTCACCATAAAAAATACATAAGAGACAACGTTAAACAATATTGCTCCGAGACCTTCGATACAACTGAGAATGAACGTCTCACACTGTGTGTATGAGTTTTTTTTTTTTTTTTTTTTTTCATAAAGGTCATTAAAGGAAGAGTCAGCAGTACAGGAGAAAGATTTGGTGATAGTAAACCCCCGCTCCTGGGCCAGACCGATGCATTTTTATTCCTATTCAGCTGTTACACATTACTGGAATATTTGGGTCCATGTCAAAACAGCTGGTGCGACAAAACTCTAATTATAATTAAATTAAATTATTCATTCTTGATGTCGCTCAATTATTTGACTAAAACAAACCCAGTTTAATATAAAGTAGTGACGTAAGTGACCTGTACCCGTCCTGGCTGGCGGCTCGTTGTTGTTGTTCTGCACCCTCATGGGGGGCACCACCATGGTCCGTACAGGCGCTTTGCTCATCTCCGTCTCTGTGCTCACGCTGCTCTTGTTGTTCTGATTCCCGTCAGAGATGTAACGGCTTTCCAGGAACGGACTGTCTGCTCGACCGGAAGAGTCTGATGCAGGGGAGCCATCTATCGTATCACAGCCGCTCTCTTGCTCATCCTCAGACATGCTGCACACACACACGCACGGTTCTTAAAGTGTTCTTAGGATTACGGTCAACAAAAATGTACATGTAGGCCAACAATCCATCCCTACCTGTTTTTTTACATTTCACTCTTGGCTGTATTTGTTGATGATTAACACACACTGTACGTACAAGTTAAACTGGGACTTTTGATTGTACAGAATAACACGACACGGTCCTGAGAGTAAAAACTCCATTTATTTCTGCATAATTTCTATATAATTTCTATATAATCCCTGATACACTAAATGCACTTCTCCCAGTGTTTCACTAGTGCTTGGACACCATCAAGGTAGAAAGTTTTCTCAATATGCCGGAGACATGATCGGACATCCTGTCTACTTCACATCTGAAACGCTGGCCTTCCAGGAACTCATTTAATGGTCCAAACATGTGGAAATGTCTTGGAGCGAGGTCAGGACTAATAACTCCCAGCCAAGTTCCTGTAGTGTGTAAGTGGTGCTGGTGAATGATGAGGAGACAGATGTGTCTCCTCCACAAATCCACGACAAGTTATTTATGCATCAATTTTCAAAGATCAGGGAATTCACTCCTTGTTCACGGGCGTCCCGAGCCTCCTCATTCACGAACGTACGGCCCCTTTTGCTGCTAAGCGTCTCATCACCGTACTGTGCTTGCAGTCTTCTGTAAATGTCACAGTATCGCATTTATGCCTTCATTCAGCAGGAATTTCATCACAAGTCCCGGTTTGACTTGAACGTCTGTGAAAGTCTATTTGGATTCGGTTTTAAAAAGATAAGGGGTTTAGATTTAGTTTTAATTCTCTTTATTTCAAAAAAAGAATTAAAACATTCTCACAGCGATATTAATGTCAAACCTCATCACGAAGATTTGCTTTTAGTCCCTGAGGCTAAGAATTTGGCATTAACATTAATTAGCTCCAGTAATAAAAATGTCTTGATCAATAAAACGTGTGTGTGTGTGTGTGTGTGTGTGTGTGTGTGTGTAAAACCTGTTGGGTCTCTTGCAGGGGGAGGTGCTGGACTGCACTGATGCTGATGAGCTGGTACTGAGACTGGAGTCAGGACTGCTGAGAGAACACACACGCTCCATATTCAGTGTACTGCGACACGCCTCACACTCCGGACTGCTTTTACACCTGGTGCGCGCACACACACACACACACACACAACTCTATATAATACCTTTTTATTTTAAAAATAGGAGACGTTTATATTTAGAGTTCATTCTGTTAAAACAAAAAAAGAGGCTCTTAGAATTTTTTTTAACTCTCCAATAATCAGTAAATGATTTTTGTCTTATAATCTCTATGACATAATAGTTTTGCCTTATTAAGCTAAAATACATATTTTTTAAACATGAAAAGATTTTTTAAAATTATAATTATATATATTATTATATATAATAAGTAATTAATGAATTAATTAAAAATAAACTGAATAATGAGACAGCCTTATTTTTATTTATTTATTTCCTCCACATGACCAGTCTGTGGCAGAGTAGAATAATAATAATAATATAATTGTATTAGAATATTGTAAGTATTAATTATTTAATTAAATATTATTATTTGTAACAATTACTTTTTATTCAATTAACATCATGGAAAAAGAATTTGTATTTTGCCTGCACATGTAGAGCTTTATACCATTATTGCATTTTCTCTCTCTTTTTATTTTTTGTTTGTTTGTAAATATTTTGTTTAGATTAACTCTTGGCCTCCTGACTGTCACTCTAGCGTAGATTTATTATACAGTAACAGATTACATACAACCCTAAACCAGTATGTAATGCATTTTTTCCCCCTTTTTAAATAATTTTTGTTTCATGGACTCACTCTACTGAGGGCCTCGGCGCTCCCGGTGCCTCTTCATCCTCCTCCTCATCATCGCTGCTGATGCTGATCACGCTGCCCGCCGGACTCGGTGTGTCTGCTGTCACGGCCTGCCTCTGCTCCTCGGACACGCCCAGCCCGTTCGACTCCGCCTCCACCTCTACCTCCACCTTACAGCACGCAGGCTCCTCCTCTTCCTGTGACTCCGTCTGTAACTCCGCCTCCACTATGCAGTCTTCCGTTTCAGGACACCGATCCTGCACTTCCTCTGTGCGTTTGCGACCGTCGGTGGTTTTCGGGGAATGGGGCGCCGAGATATGTGTGTTGCTGTTGTGTGAGAAATTAGTCCTAAAAAGAAAAAGAAAAAGTAGGTTAAGTCAAGGACCAATCCGTGGCCGGGTTCGTGCTCTAGTCTAGGTGTCAGACGTACCTGTTGATGCATGGTTTGTTTCTTTTGTTGGCTGCAGGCTGTGGCCACACCACATGAGCGATCCCGATGCTGATTGGCTGGTGCGCTGACAAGGCTGTCATGTGATTGGCCAACAGAGGTTGTGGGTGCGGCAGGATGGAGGTGTAGTGGTTCCCGTGAGGCCGGACTTTCCTGAAACACATATGAAACGATGCTGCGGTGATGACATTTCAAAAACATGATGGGCCAAAATTCGCTTTCCTGTTTGCCACTCACCCCCAATCAGCCAGCCTCTGTGGTCCTGCCACAGAATCCGACGTTACCGGGGTCACCTGCTGCCAGGCTGGTACCAGGATCTGCTGCGGCCGATTAGACCAGGCTTGCTGCAAAACAGACAAGTGTTAACGGTAACCACCTGGTGCCGCTCGTCTGTTTTAGGTAAGATTAGACGTCTGCACAGTGAATACATTGACTTTGTGCCTCTTCTTTTCTATACAGGTAGTCCCCGACTTACAAACCAGTTCTGTTCTGGGAACACGTTCGTAAGCCCGATTTGTTCTTAAGTCTGACAAAGTGAGTCTTATATGCCTTAGACACAAATATACAATATAAAGCATATCCACTTGACTGAATCTCTGTCCCCTTTCCCCACACTGCCATCATGTGGTCAAAAACCGCCATCATGTGGCCTAAGGAAATTAATCCATCAGGTGAAAATAAAGTGTTATTTCTTCATTTCTTTATATAGATATAGTAAACGATGTTAGTTAGGTTAGGTAAGGATCAGCACATAGTGACCGTCGTCGATCAAGTCAAGGGGAGAGCATGTTACCCGTGCTTGTTAGATGGGAGGAAGGGGGAAGGGCTAAAATCAGAACATTGTTTAATCTTAAGGATCTATATTTTGACTAGATCAGATTATTGAGCATTGAGTCTTAGCAGCGTGCGCTGATCTCAGGACGCTATCATGAGCGAAGGAGAAAAGACGGCAGATGAAATGCTGTGAGAGGGGCGTGTACCTGACTGATGACGCCTGGTCTGATCTGTAGAGGCTGGATGGTGGGAGGCTGGGTCACCAGCGGAACCGTGCTCTCCATCCGCACCGAGTAACCCGCGGGCTTGTTGGGGTTGGGGGGGAGACCTGCGCGAGGAGGAATCGGTATACGCTGTAAAACCGTGCAGGTCTTTCTGATACACACTACTATAAGCTATAAATCCTGATCTTTCACAACACAAAACAGATTCACATCATGTCACATTGTTAAAGTTCACCTTGCAGGGTCGGGGGGCAGATGATCAGCGTTTGCTGAAACGAGTCCCCAAACTGAGCACTTCCTGTTTGGAGCGGGATCGCAGGATGCATGACGGAGGGAGCAGATGGAGCCAAAGGCTGTAGAGCAAAGAGGAGGAATAAAAATACACTGTTAATTAAGTCTGATGCGTCACTGGTTTTCATTTAAATTTCATGTTTCTATGCTAGAACTCACTTTACAGTTCATACATTGTAATTTATTGTTTATAGTAACGTGATCTAACTAGAGATATCACCGAGGCCAATCTCAGTACCGGGAAGGTAGAGGAAGAGTGGACCTGGGACAGGAATCTGGGTTTGAAGGAGCTGGAAATCTTTGCTTATGAAAAACTTTTATTGGGATTGATTTGGTTTATATTTATACTTTATATGCAATGTTTAAACTGATAAACTTGATTGTCTCTTGCAAATATTCACTTGTTTTAAATTTGATCCCGGCAACACGTTTCAAAAGAGCTGGGACAGGGGTACATCTTTCCTTTTAATAACACTCAATAAGCCATTGGGAACTGAGGATACCAAGTGTTGAAGCTTGATTCTTGCTTGATGTATGACTTCAACAGTCCGGGGTCGGGTGAACCGCGCCCCATCCGTGCTTGTGAAGGACTGAGCTTTTCGAGGGTCCTCCTTTTATAACCCAATCTTGACGCTCACCTGTTTCCAATTAATGTGTTCACCTGTGGACTGTTCTAAACAGGTGTTTTGAGATCATTCCCCAACTGACCCAGCCTCATCTTGTCCCTGTCCCAGCTCTTTTGGAAATTCAAAATGAGTAAATATTTGCAAGAGACAATCATGAGTTTATTAGTTTGAATGTTGCATATCTGGGCCCGTATTCACAAAGCTTCTTAGAATTCTCTCAGAGAGCTCCTATCTTAGCTTAAAAAGTCCTATCTGGG
>JAQMYI010000038.1:31398361-31408379 GCA_030014275.1 Clariallabes melas
ATAACGTTAAGAGAGAGGTTAAGGTACAACTTAAGAACTACTTAGCGATAAGAAGCTTTCGAGAAACCGGGCCCAGTATAATTACTCCATTGTCAAATATTTTGATTAAAATGTATAAAAAACATTAACTGCATGTTAAAAATATAATTCAGTTAGTCAAATGCTAATTTCTATTTGAGAAATAATCTTCAATTATAGTGTACATTTAAAACAAAATTGATAGTTGTTTTGTTCAAACATTTATTTTGATATGTCCAGCTCAAACAATCAGTATGTGATTTTCAAAGATCTTATTATAGTAACATAACCTTTTTATCATTGTGAAGTTTACAAGACCACAAAATCATTTTTAGAGTGTATTTGAGAAATATTAAAATAAAATATTAAAGGTAAATAATTTTAATCAGAGTTTAAGTTTTGTTTTTCTCAGGCTACTCTATTTGTTTATTTTTTTTTGTTAGGTTTAAATGAGGGAGTGTGTTCAAGCTAAGTTTTAAGCTAAGAGAAGAAGAGTTTTAGCTTGTTGTGTCCCCTGCACCTTGATACACTTACCGGTCCGGGCTCGATCGCCCGGGAGAGACGAACACACACACACACATGCAGCATGATGTCTGAAGATCTCTGTTTATTCTCAGCAAAGCGAGCACATTTAAACGGTGCTACGTCCTGAACATCAGAAGAACCAGTCATTAACATGTCAGTCATAGAGGGACCCGGAAACATTAGCATTCTCCTGATTAAACAAAAGGGTTCTAGCAGACAAGAGCCATTTTGATGTATATTCGTCTGGATACAGGATATAGAAGCTGTTACCACATAAAGCATAAGGAAGCACAATGAGGGGTCTGTTCTCAAGGCACAGGAATCTTCTTATTATATTACAATGTCTTACAATATTATAAAACCTTACATTTTCTATAATAGCAGCTTGGATAGTAGTGGAGCTGCAGATCACAGATATGACTTGGTGTGAGTTTCTCTGATGAAGGTGGAGGAGCAGTACACCTGAATCAACACCAGTTTCCTTGTTTATAATGAAGAGCAGATGGGTCACAGGACAGCATTGACTTGGATGGAATCCAAATGGACAAGTGAGAATGATAAAAATGTAAATACTTGTGATCCATGGTCCAGGAGAAAAAAAAAAGGCTTCTGCAAACAACATCCTCAGAAGTATCAGCCAGACATTAGGCACATTATCACTGCTCAGATGGGGCCTAGGGAAAAATACCAATATCTCCATCAAGATCAAAATCTGTATGTCTTTGGTGTCTCATTTCGTGACTGACTTTGAGCGAACAGCTGATTTGAACAAGGTAGCTGTGATGGTTTAGACCATGATCAACACTACCACCACCATGCTTCACCAAAAAGCTTTGCATCATGTTTCTAGAGAAATAACATTTCAACTTAAAAGAACAGTGTAAACAGGATAATATACAGTATAAACATTTCACACTCATATCTCAGCACCATCTTCATCCTGGATGCCCCTTTGTTGGTTTTTAGCCTTTATGCTACCCAGATTCTTTATGCGAGTAATGCTAAATAAAGCCTACCAACAATCACTGCTCCCACATAGGCTCTGACAGAGCACCTTAGGTAGTGTGTTGCATTTTATATTCTGTATATACTTTAAAAGACAGAAAGCTTGCTCACTAAATAATTAATATTGCATACTTCATACTTTATGTGTAGTTTGAAGACTTTTCTTTTCTTACTCACCAGGTTTCGCTGCTGTTTCTAACAGTATCATAGCAGTTTTTACATTTTGTTTTTCTAAATATCTTTTTAAGAAAGTTAGCTTTGGTTAGATACACCAGAACTACATGGTATGACCAAATGTATGTGCACCGCTGACCATCAACCCATATACAGTATACTTAATTTCCCTCAAACCACAAGCTTAGAAGCACACAACTGTATAGAATGCCTCTGTAGGTTGTAGCTGTACACTTTCCCTTCACTGGAACTAAGATGATGCCCTTGTGAGATCCACAAAGCCAGATCCATGGAGACATGGTGTGTTAAGAGTGTGTTGGAGTAGAAGAACTCGAGTGTCCTGCACAAAGGACTGATTGAACTCAACCTCAATGAACACCTTTGGGATGAACCGGGACTGGAGCCTCATCGACATCCCAACATCAGCATCTGGGCTCACTAATGCTCATATAGCTAAATGAACACAAATCCCCATAGCCAGGCTCTAAAATTTAATGGAAAGTCTAATCAGTGTGAGAGTGGAGCACATTATTATAGGAAAGGGAATAACTCTAGAACAGAAAGTTCAACTGAGTGGACAAATCAATGCAATAAAGATGAATATTCTACCTATATTTTTGTTTTGTGTCAATATATCGCAGTGTTTTTTTTTTTTTAATCTAAAAGTGTGTTTAGGTTAATAAATTAAACAATCTGAAAATTTTAAGAAATGTAAAGGTTCCCACGAATTGCCAACTCATTACTACAAGGATGTAAATTTCATGGTGGCCTTGCATTACCAAACATTCAAATATATTATTGGGCTGCTCATGTACAATACTGGCACCATGCATTTCTTAATATTAAATTAAATGAAATTAAATGATGTACGTTAAATAAAAGAAATGGGAACATTTTATTTTACTGCAACAGGCCAGTAAGACTAAAATTGTTTGTTTAAAATTGTAACAAAATATAACAAATATTGAATCGAAAAATTGCGATATTAATTGAATTGTAATACAGATTAAACTGGCACATATCTCACTCTCTCATTGTCTGTACTGCTTTATCCTGTGTAAAGGGTCACGGGGGGCCCAGGAGACTCCCAGGAGTCTTAGGGCACAATGTGGGGTACACCCTGGACAGGGTGCCAATTCAATCCACACACTACGATCGATTTTGGGAATGCCGAATAAGCCTAAACAGCATGACTTTGGACAGTGGGAGGAAACCCCTCACACTGACCAGAATGGAATTGAACCCAGACCCTGGAGGTGCAAGGCGACACTGCTAACCACTAAGCCACCCTATTGACACATATCGTGCTAATATTGTATCAGGTTGTCACTGGTGATTCCTATTCATTACTGTGTGGCATAACAAAGGAAGCCTGGAGAACTATTGCTCAAGACTATATTAAAAATACATGTAAGTCTGCCTCTTTGGTAGCAAAATATGAAGGAATGTGGTTTGGGGTGGGGGGAGGCTCAAGACTTTTGCATAGTACTGTCTATAAAATAAGATACAGGTCTAATCAATCAAAATTTCAGTGGGATTGTACTAAATCATCTTTATTTGCTTTGATTATGTCTTCTCTAGCTTGCAAACCTTGAGGCTTTATGACCAATCCTGTGCTGCTGACGCGTCGATCAATGGGACCTACTAGCAACTCCTGTTTTAGGAAAACTTAGGCTAGCATAACATTAGTTTTAAGCTTAGGCTATAGTTATCATCATTAGCTATTTACTTATTACATTATATTAATCTAATATCACACTACTGCTTCCTCCCTTCTCTTTCATTTTCTTTTCTTTTTATATATTCTGCTTTCCAGACTCATGCTCATGTTTTAGTCAGATTTCTGGTACAGTGTTGTACAGAGGTATTTTAAGAGAGTTCTACACTCTAGGTTTGTTTTGTTTTCCAGGGAGTACTATTATAAGCTGTTGTGTCTCCGTTCGGAATTATAAACCCTGTCAGAAACTTAAGGGAACATGAATGTGGCTGGACATTGTATGAACAAATGTTAATCACCATAAAGGTTACAAACTTGTTTGAAGTTGTATTTGCTATGTTCTGCATGCATTTTTTTGTGATGCACACAGACTTTACAAAGTGTTTGTTCAGCTCTGTCCCTCATCTCACATATCAAATCTTTGATTCCTGTTTTCTGTCTGGTTTTGATCCTTTTTTTCTGTCTTATTTTACAATTATAATCTTGTAAAAATCTTCTATAATGCTCATTCTGTATTTTGACCTTGAGATTGTGTTTTGGATTTGATCTGTGCTCTCTTCCAAATGGGATAAAGATTCAACTCTCAATACTGCAGAACTGCAATCAAACAGCAAGAGAAAATAAATCACATTATAGATGTCATGAGATGTTTGAAATTTGTTATTTATTCCATCATTGAATCATTTATTAACCCTCAGTTTGGTATGCTTGCTGAGTTTAGTAAAAGTATTGTTTTACAAGGGGATTTTCAGCCCTACACACACCTCACATATTTTTCTGTGATTGAAGCCAAATCAAACCAAATAGTAATCAAACCAAAGTGGTTGATTTCACTTTGAACTCACAGACTAAAGTGTATTTAAAGGATTTAAAAATTTCCACATGTCAGAGAAGAATAACTTTATGTTATCATCAAATTACACAGAGGTTGATGTTTTATTTATTCATAATAAATAAATATTTAAATTTTTACAGTTAATATAAAACAGATTTCTTTCATGGACAGAAGATTCACAGGTTAATAAGAATTTGTAAGAAAAGTGACAATGACAAAGTGAACACGAGCTGCACAGAACAATAAACTGAGGATTTATTATCGCTGAGATGTCGACTCGGCAATAACAAACGTCACGGCTGCACATGAAGCACGACCCAGATGTAATTATATACAAAGTCAGGACCCTTTGATTATATTTTTCACATCACAACGACAACTGATTAATTAAACAGTGAACTTCACACCCTTCTGACTTCTAATCTTCCGAGCTTCCACTGTGAAGCTCTCTCTCTCTCTCCCAACATCTCTGCTTTTCTGTCTAATGACTGAACCTCGGCAGGAACCTTCCACACACCTAATCTCATATTCCGTTTAACTTCATTTTTCAAAGCACGGATCATCAATCACACTGCGGAAGAAGGTAGGAGATCTCTCATGGGCTAAAAAATCGCAAAGAGAGAGAGAGAAAGAGAGAGAGAGCGAGAGAGAGAGAAAATGATGTTGTAAAAATTTAGCACAATCAGCATGTTTCCGGTTTGGTGTTGGAAAGAAAGTGAAGTATATAAGACCTGATGTTGAAAAACAATCTGAATATTTCTATTAGGGTGAATTAAATGTAATATTAGAAAGTTTAATGAAAAAATGTTTTTGAAGTTTTGATCTGTAATGAGTGAATACCAGCCTTCTAAAATAAAATGTGTCAAATACAAAAAATTTACAAAAAGCCAAAATTTGTTTTGTTGTCTGTAATTTGTGAATTTTTTTTATTATTTTTTTTATCTATTGTGCATCGTTTAATTAAAGTTCTTCTTCTCTCTTTTATTTAATTTACTTTACACAGATCTCAATTGGAGTGAGAGATAATTTATTCAATTACAAAATATTTAATCGCTCGTAACAATTTTCATGAAATCAAATCAAAAATATATTTGAGAATATATTATGATATATTAACATAAGATAAGATATTATAATAAAATAAACAAATAAAATAATACACAATGTGTTACACATTATATTTTTCTTTATAATTACATGTCTATGAGTGATATACTGTATTGAACATTTTATTCATTTAATGCTGTTGAATATCTGTGAAAGTGAACAAAAAAAAAAAAATACCCACAAATTTAAACTTGTCATGTTACTGAAAAAACACAAAGACGACTAAATTCCTCTGTTCTGATTATTTATGAAAGCTACAGCTTTACCTTTGACTAGAACAAAACACTGAGACTGGAGACTCCTTCCATAAATGTTGAATAAACATATTCAATTCAAAATTAATATTGCATCAGCTGTTACTATATAAAAAAATTACAATCCAGTAGAACAAGCACATTAATATGCGGTATATTGTATATTAACCTGTAACTTATGAGACAGTTGAACTACTATCAGAGCTGCTGTTATAGAAAATTAATCAAAGCTTTCTTCCCAATCACACACCACAAGTTTACTGATAATAGAGGGATGTGGATAATGTTGGATGCATTTATAGTAGATTTTTGCATTAGCTAAACTTTGATGACCTGGGGATTCCTATTATCCAAAAACATCAAGGCTGAGGCTTTTATTTTGTTCATTTCTCTAAGAAAACCCAAAAAGATCCCTTTTATCCACCATTGATGTTTGATTTTTTTTCTTTCTGCCGGCTAGGATTTTCATGTTCGAAGAAGAAGTTGGCACCTCTGCAAACGTAAGCATTAAATCTCCACATTCTTTACTGTTCTGATTTTGGTATCTTTTTTTCTTTTTAGTGGATTGAAACCGCTGTGGTTTATTTCCTCTTGATCTGAATCTTTTTCTGGGGGAGGAGGAAAAAGCTCAATACAATCACTAGTTCTTCATATAGTTTAATCCCTTCTGCTCTGAGCAGCTCTCTTTAGAGATGCCACAACCACTCAATGCTTTCTTTCTTGCTTTCTTCTGCTTTCAACATCAAACCTCAAATCTCAGATGAGGCTCAAACCAAATCTCTGGTACGATGCTGAGACGGATAATCGCTACTATATTTATCACACAAACTCCAGAGCTGTATGTCACATAATCACTGCCAGATGTAAAACAGAATGTCTCCTGAAGATACCTTGAAAACAAACCTGCTAATAAAGACAATCTAATTTAGCGCGTGTAATTACAATCATACTCAGTTATGTTTAATGTGCTAGTTTAATCATCCTGACTATAAACAGAACACTATTATAGATGGGTCCTGACGTAAACAGTGGGACTGTTTGAGCCTAAAATGTATGAGCTAATTTCACAGACATACATAAATTAGCATGAATTACAATTAATATTTGACTCATTATCGCCCTCTATGGTAGAAATGGCTATGGCAAGAAGATTTTGCAGTGTGGCTCATGCTAATAAATGTGCTGGTAAATAAGAGCTACCAGAGAGAGTGAACGCTAACACAGGCTTCCTTTGAGATATACACTATAATGAACAAATGTATTTGGCCAAACCTGTTAATTATTGAATTCAGGTGTTCCATATATCCCCAGTGAAGGGCAATCTTAATGCTTCAGCATACCAAGACATGTTGGACAATGCTATGCTTCCAACTTCATGGCAACCGTTTCGGGAAGCCCTTTTCTATTCCAACATGACAAAGCAAGGACTATTAAGGCATGTAACAACACTCAGTGACCCCAAATGTAAAGGTTGATTTTGCCAAGGAACAATTTCTTAGCCTCCTTATTTACAACTAACAAGCTATCAATGCTAGAGCAGGAAAGCTACCTGCAAAAACTTACAATCATTTAACCCACTGCGTGTTGTTGTAAGTGGTGCAAAAGGTGTCCTGTTGTTATTTTTCACTTCTTTCACACAGGGCTATACTTTACTATAATCATAGAGGAGGTATGGTTTATGTTTCGCTGTTTTATGAGCCCACTGTTGTGCAATGTGATATCTGTCGAGTCTGACTTTGACAGAACAAATGAATGAAAGAGGTGGAAGGTGTAAATCTCACCTACAGTGCAAAGGAAAATGCCAAGGGATTTTAAAGAAAGTCCAGGTACAGTATCAATACAATATTTTTGTAAATAGATTTTTTTTTATATTGATTTTAAATTCCTTCTTGCAGATTGCATCCTTAGCCAATAAAATCTCAGACATGATTTACAGAACTCTGGTACTCAATCAATCAGTCAAACAATCAATAAATCAATCAATAATTTGTTGATATAGCACTTATGAACACCTTTAAGTAGACTGTTAAATTCTATAGCGCTTTGGGACATCTCTTTTGGTGTTCTTGGTTCCTATGTCTTTCAGGCCCTGAGATGGTGAGATTTTGACACAACAAATGAAGACAAAAGACGACAAACAATGAGGTAAAGAAAAATATGAAATCAATACAAGCTGTTAAAATAAAAATAAACACATAATGCATAGACATTAAAACAGAAAGCCTAAAACACAATATCAAGAATATAGCTCAACAACATTTAGAATATAGATCAACATAGAAATAAAAACTAAACATTAAGAAAATAAAAACTGAATTTTAAGAGAGCGTTATTATAAATAAAAGAAACATATCATGTAACTACTATAAATCAAAAGCTAGTTAAATAAGTGTGTTTTTAATTTGAATTTAAAAGAGGCCAGATCCGTAACAGATCGAATTTCAAGAGGCAACAAATTCCATAGTTTGGGAGATGCTACAGCAAATGCCCGATCAGCAAACTGTTTGCATCTGGCACTTCCAAAATAAGTTGACCAGATGATCTGAGCACTCTGCCAGGGTTACAGGGTAGTAACGGGTCTGTTAAATAAGATGACACCAGGCCATGTAAGGCTTTAAAAACAAATATCAATAATTCAAAAGTCGATTCTAAAATGTACCAGAAACCAGTGGAGACAGTAGTAGAGGCAAGATGTAATCACGTTTGGAAGTATTGGTTAAGAGACTAGCAGTGGTGTTTTGTACTAATTGAATGCGAGAGAGAGAGGACTGTTTAACACTAACATAAAGTGCATTACAGAAAGCCAACCTGGAACTGTCGCCAATAATGACTGAAAAGCTTCTATTGGCTAGGTATGATTAGAGCCATTTGAGGACCGTGGCTTGGATGCCTACCATTTGAGCCAGGCGTGAGATTAGCACAACTTGGTCAATGGTATCAAAGGCTGCTGTGAGGTCCAAAAGAACCAATGCCGTAGGAGTTTGAGCTTCAACAGATAAAAGGATATTGTTATAGACTTTTATCAGTGCAGACTCAGTGCCATGCAGAGTTCTAAAACCAGATTGAAACTTTTCAAAGATATGATTTTTTTCTAGAAAGGGCTGCAATTGTATGAATGCAATCCTCTCTAGAACTTTAGAGAGTGATGGGTCTAAAGTTAAACAAAACTGAAGAATCAAGGTCAGATTTTTCGAGAAGAGGAGTGACCACAGCATGTTTGAAAGCATTTTAACATTTCAAGACAACTATTGATGAAGATGAACATGGATATTTACACTATTGTAAAAGCGTTTTTTAGTAATTTTGTGGGAACTGTATTTATGGGACAGTATGTGGGATTAGTGTGTTGCCCTACTTGAGTGAGGAGAAAGAAAGAGACAGGCGCAAACTGTTCAAATATTGCAGGGTACCTAGGAAAAATTTCCAGCTCGAGTGTACTGTAGTTTGCAGCCTGACCAATAGCTACCTTATCAATAAAATAGCGTAAAAACCTTTCACAGGTGACAGTTGTTGCATTAGTTAAAACAGAGTTGCATGGATTAATTACAGAGTCTATAGTTTTAAAAAGTGCCCCAAGAGCGATGACAGCAGTTAGCAATAGTAGTAGATAAGAATTGAGACTTAGCAGCCTTAACAGCATTCAGATATTCTGCTAAGCAGTCCTTTAGAGCACATGTGACACTTGTAGTTTGTCCTTCTTCAGTAGAAGAGTAGATTTATTAAGGCATCTGTTAATAAAGAAAAAACAAATCAGGACTCTCTCTCTCTCTCTCTCTCTCAAATCCTGAATCTTGATACATGAATGATATAAACATGTTTAAAACAGTATGGTGTTGTGTGGAGGCTCTGTGCTCTGTAGAGGAACAAATTGTTATAATTATTATTATAATCAGATGTGAAGTTAAAAAAGTGCAACAGGTATATATGTTTAACACCCTAGTTAATGGTAATATCTTTTATTTATTTATTTATTTACAGTGGAACCTCAGATTGTGAGTAACGTGGTTTGCGAGTGTTCCACAAGACAAGCAAAAATTTTAATAGATTTTGACTTGAAAAATGAGCAAGTCTTGGTTTACGAGTACCGAGTATCATGTATCATGCATGTGCGTCTCGTTTTGACGCCAAGCGTCACGTGATGACAACTGAGACAATGTTTTTTTTCTCTCCTGCGCTGCGGAATTGTGGGTAATCTTCTCCCCTGCTGGGTCTTAGTGCGCGTTTCTTACTGGTATAATCACCAACCGTGCACACGTGTACTGTTTACTATAACACTGTGACCACGTGTGTTTTCGTCTAAAACATCTTTTATTTTGTGTCTGTATGCGTGTGTGTACAGCGCGCGTGTAAAGCAAAAGCAAGTCTCATTAGAGAGGTTAAAGA
>JAQMYI010000038.1:31632918-31645622 GCA_030014275.1 Clariallabes melas
GGCTAATTGGCGTTCCCAAATTGCCCGTAGTGTGTGAATGGGTGTGTGAATGTGTGTATGTGTGTGTGCCCTGCGATCGATTGGCACCCTGTCCAGGGTGTACCCTGCCTCGAAGCTTCCTGGGATAGGCTCCAGGCCCCCCGCGACCCAGAAAACAGGATAAAGCGGTATAGAAGATGAATGAATGAATGAATGAATGAATTGAATTGAATTGAACTTGAGTTTTTATATTTTTCAGTTTGTGTCTCCAAATTTTTCAAAAACACAATGGTATCTGCTGTCTCAACAAATACCGCTGTAATAAGATGGGCTAAATTAGTGCCTTTTACAGTGTAAGAAGAGCTGTGTCTTGTTCGAACCCTGTCCTCACCAGCTATTTGTTGAATATGTCCAAAATCAACGGAGACGATACTGGAGACATACTGCACCAGTTTCTATGACCTCCCTGCCAAGTTGTACAACTTCTTGCGGCATTCACACAGTTTTTGCAGACATTGTGGGTTCAGTGTGATAGAGGTAACATGGACATAAATGAGGAACACACAGAATGCTCATGCTGAAACCATGAAGCGAAAGAGAAGCATTGTGTTTTCAGCCATGGTAATGGATAGTGCAGCGGAGACTAGAGTAAACTCTCTCATTCTCTTTCTCTCTGTGTCCCCCTATTCCTCTTTCTCCCCTCCCCTTTGTCTCCGTCTTAGGCCACCTGATGAAATCACACACACTCAACAGCCAAATTGAAAGCACCATTTATAAAGTGCTCTCGATGATGAAGGGGCAATTATTCTAAATGGAACCTTTTTTCTTTTTTAAATAAGAACCAGTTCTTTGGACATCAAAGGGCTCCTTCAGCAGTGCTGATTTTGTTGGTGGGAATAATTTACTGTATATATTGTTGGGAAGCCACTTCATGAACCCCAGTAGGACAAATAGAGAATGTCCGATGCATGAGGAATGAGTAAATATATTTCAGACTTTTTCTTTTAATAAAGTGTGCATTATGTGGTTTGTTGCACAGATTGTAATAAGGGTGTCCAGCTAAAACGAAGGGCACTCGGTGTCATTCTGGGATAATAATGTCTCATATCTGAAAATAATCAACAATGTGGTATTGGGATGAAATGCAGCTAGTGTTATTGACAAAAAAAAAAAAAGATGAATTTAATTAGTATTACGTAAATGTTTCTTAAATGAATAAGTGAATCTTTACCACAACAATAATAGTGTGTGAGTTCATACTGTATAGCGACTACTACTACTACTACTACTACTACTACTACTACTACTAATAATAATAATATTGTGAAATAAAATATGTTTTTTTGTAGAACTTGAAATTTTGTAGAAGATGAAAATACAATATACAGCACATGTATAGGAGGCATAAATTGCATATTTTTTATACATATAAAATTCACATGAAGGAAAAAAAAACATATGCAAAATAATATTCTGAGTTCATTTGAAATCAACATTTAATTATAACAAATTCACAACAACATTTTCCAGAAAATATTGAACATTTCAGCTTGAGGAAACGTCTGAATGCTGAACTTGGTTTTTAGAGAAATTAATTTTAGGGCAAAATGTAATTCGATAAGGAGAGATTTTAAAATCCATCTGAAATTCTATAAAAAAAAAATTTGTGTGCTTAGTGTAAGTTATATGAGGATAAAAATGTTTTGTTTTTATTTATTTATCCATTTTTATCCCACTTATTTTAATTAATAATAAAAAAGAAAAAGTAAATAAATAAATTGAATATAAGCAAACGCCCCTTGTCTCATGTGAAGCTTTTTTTTTTTCTTCCCTCTCTCTGATCATCTCTCAGCATCATTACGTGAGCGGTAATTTGAGCTCTCAGTAAATAATGCATGGAAGCGGTAAGAGCTTATGGGTTTGTGGCTCCATCACTACATTCATCCAACACTACAACGCTTGTACGCATCAGGATCTAATTGTACCATCAATGTTCGTTCTTCTGTCTTATTATCCATTCATTGAATGACTTAATCATGCCTTGATTACATCATGATGGTTGGTCTAATAAAGGCTACCAGACATAGTTAAATCATTAGCATGTACCGGTGTGCTTGTGTGCAGAAAAAATAATGAAAACGAAAAACAAAGGCTATTTCACTAGGAAAAATAGCTATTTCAGATGTTCCACAAAATTACATTACAAGAGAAAATTGAGGATTGGTACAATGTGCTGTTCGTTATTATTAAATAATTGTAATTGATGTGCTATAAAATGGGGGGAAGAAACTCTTTACCATTTACCATAAGAAACTTTGTAGCTACTGTAGGTTGTCAAAGTTGCTGAAATGTTAGTAGAGTCAAATTAAGAAATTTGAACACTGTATAATGTTTTTGTTATAAAGAATTGCTATATTTAGTAGTTTAAGAAGTTAAAACAAAGTAGATGAATCTCCTCCATTGGCCAAGTCAAAATCCAGGTTTGAACCTCAGTAAGTAATTTATGGCATGGTTTGAAAATTGTTTTTTGAAGAAGCTGCGCACATATTTATGCAAGACGTAATTTTCAGGATTTTGCTGTTTTAATGAACTGCTGACAAATAACGAGTTTTGACTTTGAAAACTGATTTTGAGGGATTGTTGCTTTGCAATAAAAACACCGTCTGGAACAATCTGGGTAAGTGACATTTGTGTGCCGGGGTTGAATATGTTTGCAAGGCACTCTTTTTCCAGCTCTTTTGTTATTTTTTTCTGTTATTGTTTCGTTTATGTTTTTTTTAATGCATGTCTTAATTTAAATAAAAATACATGTATTTTAAATAATAATAGAATAATTGCAAATATTACAGCTCATGAAATTACACAGTAAATTGGTGGCTGGTTTTCTGCATGTGGAGGTTCAGGATAAACAGTGTACAATGTAAAACTGAGCAGGAATGAAGCCTGTTTAACATACAGTATCTGAAGGACAGAGATTATTTATACCCTGCATAATGTATAATATTTATAGTGCACACAAATATGAAGTGTGGTACACTTATGGTGCTCTTTCTTGCTCTTTTCATAGGATTGTAAAATCCATTTAATTTCAAGGGTACAAATTACATGAGAACGTAAAAACTTGCAGCACACTTTCCTTTATTGTTCAACCCTCTTCACTAAAACATATAAGCTGGAAAACCCAGTGCTGCTGCTTATTCTACTGTTTATGTTACAAGATTTGGACGTTTTCTAAATGTATCAAAAATGTATCCCATTCCTCTTATCTCTCGTTGAGTTAAACTGGACTCTTTCAAGTTTAATAGTGTAAGTTAATAGTTTAAAGTAGAGTAACGCCGAATTGTAAATGTAAATGACTATTGGTTGACTCAAAGACTATTAATATAAACATAAGGATTAACACACTTTAATGCACAGATTGTGAATCTATCATCTGCATTGCATATGGTGTAATGTGGGTTAAGAACTGTCCAAAAGTCCACATGTACAAAAAGTTCAAACAACAATTAAAAAAATTTTATATGTGTATTTTATCAAGTATTACTATATACTCATTTAAACATTTCACTTATATATATTATATTATATTATATTATATTATATTATATTATATTATATTATATTATATTATATTATATTATATTATATTATATATATTCTTTTTTTTTTATTACAAGTATACTGTGTTACCAGTATAATACTGTTTAATATTGCTTTTTTTGTTAAGAGAGAAGAGGAATGCTATTTTTATTCCTCTGTATGTCTGCACACATAGTAGCGTTGACAAATAAAACCCTTATATTACAATATCAGCTATACCATAACCAAACCTGAATGCATGGTATATCATTTGTTTTCTATATTCAAGCTTAGACACTGGTAAGGTGAGGAACCTTGTTCTATGTGAGAGCACCAGTGAGAGATTTAATTGTGGTTCATGGGCAAAATCTCTGAAGCATGCATTATTAATATGTTGAATATTCCCCAAAGAAAATCCTCAAAGCGTTCAGGCCTTGGTGTAGGGAAAAGGAAAAAAAAACTTCACTTAATTTAATCTTCTCAAATGAGAGAGAGAGCTCTGTGGTAAGCCTCTGGATTTACTACAGTATGAAAAGTGATTCAAAGGGTACAGTCCTTCACATAGAAAAATTAAATTAAATATATATTCAATTGCAGCAACACTACTATAGGTGTTGGTAGGCACAGTATCTAGTATATTTAACTTCATGTTTATTTGAGCTGCTTGGACTTTTCTCATTGTGTTGCTCAATCCAGTGACATGAACGAACAGTAAGATTACAGGTTCATTAAAAAAAAAATTAAAGCGAAATGTTTTTTTTTTTTTTATTATAGTAATTTGGAAACTATTACACTTTCACTAATGAATAAAATGTTAGAATGTTCTACAAATGTATAGTTTATAGTTAATTAATTATATAGGTATTTACAGTAATGTTGTGAAACACCCATGAATGGGTACCAATTAATTCTTGTTAGGATTCTTGTTATTATAGTAGCTATAAATAATCGTTTCCTCATCTGTCTCGCTTTAAATGATACAAATAAAGAAATAAATTTTCAAACAATACATTTTTATGCATGTTATGCTATTGAGGCACTCGTGTGGTGAGCGAGCTGAGCTGAAATGACTGATACTGAAACATAGCTTAGCACCGAGGGGGAAACTCCTTACAGCTGAATGAGGGATGGAGGATGTGACGACTACAGCAGGGTCCGATGGGGTTTTAAAGCCGTCACGCGCCGCTGATCAGACTCTGTACTAGCTGAGAGGGATTGGATAGTGATGCACACCCGGTGACTCTGAAAGAGCTCTTTGTCACAGCGCTGTTCACAACGGAGTTTATTCTGTGACAGAGCACATGGTTTAATTTACATGTTATTTAGATTTAAAGGACAGCAGAAATAACTGCAGGATAATTTTGTCCAGGAGCGGCCTGTACGAGAATAAACATAAAATAAGGCAGTCATAAATGAAAATAAATCGCTGCTTCTTATGTTACATTAAAGTGGTGATTTAAAAATAAAGTAAATAATAATAATAATAATAATAATAATAATAATAATAATAATTTATTATTATAACTGTGCAGTTAAATGTTAAGTCAGTTTAATCTACTGTGAAATATTTTCATCTTTCTTTCTTTCTTTCTTTCTTTCTTTCTTTCTTGGCACACCTCTATCCTAGCGGCCAAAAGGATTGACAACAAATGTTATTTTAGTATTTACTGTATAATATGAATCACAACTATGTATCATCGTTCTCCCTGTGCAAAGAAACAGGTGATGTTTCTAATCTGTGTATGGAGGTGGTGGACAGTCCTGAGAAACTCACCAGATTTACTTCATATTTCCACTTTTATTCCAGTTTAGAATATCAGCTCCGTTAAATTCCTGGTTCTGAGGTCGAATCCCAAATAGAGTTAAATGGAAAGCTACAGTAGTGCACTATGTAGGGTGCACAATCCCTCATTCCAAGCACCAAGCAAGCATCCCTCATTCCAAGCAAGTAGTGCCCTTGATCAGGGGTTAGAGAGCGATTTGAGATTCAGTCTTATGTTAGAAGCTAGTTAGCTTTGTAGCTAAGCGTTAGCCATGAACAGAATAACACAGATGGTTCAGAGGCGATTCAGAACGACTTAGAAGTGATTAGTGCAGAGACGGTGTGTTGTTTAAGACGACATACTGTAACGTTATCAGATGTGTGTTCTTACTGAAAGAGCTTCTGTGTCTGGGTGTGAATGTGGGTTTTGTCAGACAGCTGCTCTCTCCTCAGTACTGCGGACCGTACAGACCTACTGTCACCCACACTGAGACCCACAGTTAGTGTCATTAACCACTGGACAACACCTGGGACACGCCCACTCATACAGAGTGTTACACCTCACAGTGCTGTTACTTGTCTGTTATAACCACTCATGTAATGCCTCTCGTTCAGTCAGATTACTCGGTCGGATCTAACTGTTGTTAGCATGCTATAATCTGTTTCTATTTAAGGCTTGGCAGTGAATAGTTTCACTACGGGGGGGTAATTACAGTCCTTTTTTGTATCCTGAAATGCTTATCTATAATTTCAAGCTTTTACATTGCTGTTCATCGTAGTTGCCTGAGATTTCTTGTGTGCTGTAGAAGTTTTTTCTGCACTCTGCGTACCCCTCTACACTGATTGCGTGACTTTAAAATGCCCTTTTTAGCTTGTGTAATTAAGATCTCACCGCACCTCGCATTCTCTCCCACACTGACTGACTTTGCAGCTGAAAATGCAGCCTAGTCATCGTTTTCAATGTTTTTGTCCTTGAGGTTTGATCGAGTGAGGGTTGTGAAGTCCCTTGTTTCCATGGTGATGTGAGTTTTAAAGTTACGATGCCAAACTCGTGTGGATGAAGCCAGATTTACTACATTATTCTAGATTGCTGGATGACCTTAGACCTTCTCAAATACATTCCAGTATTTTGGTGATATTTTAAATAATCATTTAAAATGAAAAATTTTCATATTTCTTTATGAGTATTGACACTAAAATTGATGTAAGCTTGCGGAAGCGTATGGCCTGTAAAAAATTGTTGCTTAAATTAAAGCATTCCATGCTAAATTAAGGATTTTCCCCAAAACATCCATAATGTCTGTAACCGAGGCAAATTCATGCTGTAATATCTTAACAATTTAGCATTTTAGAATAATACACTTTTTCAGGTTTGTGTTTCATGTGAAGTCCAAATTGGCCAAGTGTGATCTGAATGACAATTAAGATTGTTGAAATGTTTGAATTTTAAAAAGTTACGGACACTACAGACATAAAAGGACATGACATTGTATTTAGCAAATGCTTTTTTTTTTTTGCTATCTGATAAAATTATAAATGCATATTTACACAAAAAAAAATGAAGCATGGATCGGGAGATAAGAGGCATTAAGTGTTATAAAAAATGGTGTTTGATGATCCTATTATTATCCTATGATTATATAATGACTTTTTAGCACCAATGACATGTTTCAGCTGAGCGTATCATTAATAATCAATGTTATTTAATTCAGTTCACCTCCTGGCAGTAGTGTTAATGTTATGGCTGACTGTTGTGTGTATTACATATTACTCCTTTTGGTCTTTTTGGCTTTACATTTACATTTACATTTAGGCATTTGGCAGACGCTCCTATCCAGTGTCCCTTTCTACTTTTCCTAACTTCTTAAAGTTTAAAGGTTTGTTATGTCGCATGTGTTGAGAGAAATGTTTCTGTAATTTTATGAGAATTGAAAAAGAATAAAAAAGAGAAAAAAATGTTACTTCTATTTCACACTTGCTTGTATTTTTGGAATCCGGTGCCAGGGAGTTCAGTACATTTTGTTGAAGTGTGAAAAGTTAGAGTGAACCAGTTTGTGCTCCGTGGTCTGAGGCTCACTTCAGCAGATCTGTGGGGCTCTGCTTGGCTTTGTGGCGAGACCGCCCTGTAATCCTCCTTTTTAAAAAGAAAAATGCGGATTTCATGCCTGCTTGGGGGCTTTAAAAATTTTCACACTAACATTTTGTGCATCCAAATGCAAAACGTTTAAAAATAAATTATAAACTTGTAATTATGAGGTTCACCTTCAAAAAGCCCCAAAATCATTCCAGGCACGGGTATAAACACACACGTAATATTTATTTTGATGTCATATTTGTCCTTTCTCTTAAAGGGTGCCAGTATTTATGAAAGTCATCATATGTTTCAATGAGCAAAGGCTGCTTGGGTTGCAATCCTCTGCACCACAAACCCATAACACATTGCAAGTGTACAGAAAACAACACATGGTTTCTTTAACGCTGCAGAATGGATTAAACACCAGAAACGACAGACAGATGGGACGCGCAGATTCAAAACACAAAAATAAACAACTTCACAGAGCCGCGCAAATGCAGCAAGCTAACGCGAGATACGCTGCAACATCCCGCGTCTTGTGTACAGATGGTAGAGGGATATTCATGCTTATGGTTAAAGAGCACTTATGTAAATCAGGTAAATGAGGCTGAAAGGTTTAAACACACATTTAAATATTTTTTGGGGGCCCTTTGATTTTTTAATAGGGTTAATGTTTACTGTTGTCATGGTGATTAATTAGTCACACTTGTTGCTTATTAGTGCATCTAATTTATAATTGCATTTAATGAGAATGCTTTCGGTTCGTGTTTGTGAAATAGTGCAGATTTTTATTATTTAGTTTTTTTGGGAACGGATTGTGTTTTGTTTTGTTTTAATGTCGTAACAGCCTGATCGTGATTACCAAGTTTGCAATAATAAACACAATTTGAGCACAGAGTTGCACCATGAATGTTCTTCCCTATCCAAGACTGCTGCAGTGTTTAATGTATAAAAAAAAAAATAATAATAATAATAAACGTGTAGAGAAGTAAAAGTTTGGTGTGAACTTTAATTTGAAGTATCTGGAGAGAAAAAGGTCATTAATAGACAGACAAACAGACATAGACAAACATAAGCAAAAATAATTCCTTCCTAGTAGGACTTTTTTGTTGTACAGACATTGGGACACTGGTGGTATTAGGTTATAATTACTTTGGTTTCACCAACATTAACTACATGACATTGGGATAACGTTTAACGTTTAATGTTTTAAATCTGTCCTCAAAACACCACCTGCACTTTGTATACAATGAGACACATGACATATAACAGAGATACTGTACATGTTATATTTGTAGTTTGTCCAGTTCTCCAGCTGGCCTCCATTATAAACCAAACAGACCTGTCACACTATAGTGAAGACCATGAAGTTCACACCGCATTCTTCAATATTTTTAGGAAGAAGTGGAACCTTCATGGTCTTCTTCATAGTGTGACGCTTCAGGTTCTCAATGCGTCTATCATGTTGTCATTAATTTCCTCTGACACACACGATCGCTTGCTCACCAGGTCGAATGTGATTGAACAGTGTTATTACTAAATCCAAAGTCAGATTGCACCGTGCTCTTACCAGGCGCTTATCAAGAGCGTACCTATTGGGTTTGTTGCTTCTGGCGGGTTGGTATAAATACCACAACATGCACAGTGCTTTTCATCATAAGGTGATGGCATGAGGAATTGGATCCAATATTTATACAAAAATGTTCTGAAAATGATGTAGATGATCTAATAACCTGCTGCATGTGTAATATAATGTAATATAATCTTAATGCGGTCTTCTACAACGTATCATAGACCTATCAAGGTCATAGAACAAGCCTAAAAAGGGTACTGGGAGGACTCTATCGACATAGCGACAACATAGTGACATCCTTTGTGTGCCATGCTTATAGTACAGTATCAAGTCCCTAAGAAATGTTAACTGGTCAATGCCACCATTTCTACGTCCTTATTAAGAACGTCTTGTTTTTACTGAATCCTCACCAGGCTTTTAATTAACAAAAATGCATGGCAGCTTCAGGTGCGGGTTGACAATAATACATCATTACCGGATTCCACTGCCTTCCTGCCGAGTGTGACGTGTGGGGTGGGGGTGTGGGGGAGCTGGCTGTAATAAATCATGGATGTGTATGCAGTCAGAAGGTGTGTGAATGGACATTGGGAGGCAAGAAACATGTTATAAATAAAATGTGATATTCTGTTTCTGTTTTGAGGTTGTATTTACAATGTTTTTGAAAAATATTATTAGGGTTATTCTAATGTATAAACAAACAAACAAACAAACAATGTTGGTCTGATGATGTGTTTTCATTTCAACTTTAAAACAACATCATACAACATTAGGGTCTCTAATGGGATTGGGTATAAAGCTCACCGTAACTGTTAAAATTAAATTGATTCATGTTGATCTTATATAATTTATTGGAAATTAAATAAGGTAACATTCCTTTTCACTCGACCCCTCATTAAGACATGCAGGTGAGGTGTATTGATTGTAACGCAGTAGAAACCCCAACATACGGTACATTATATATCCCTAACAGGGATACCAGGTTTTGCGATTACGCCGTGTTCATACCCTGGCGATGTCTTTGCTGGATTATTGTAGGTGCTAATCAAAAACGTTAAATTGACCACAGTGGTTTAAATGTAATTTCATTTGCAAAAAAAAAAAATGACTTAAAGCCTGAACAGAGCTCCAGCTGTTCACAATCAATTTTGCAAGGAAAATGCAGTGCTGTGTGGCAAATTAGATTAGGTCAATTTCAGTTATCAGGTGACAGGTGGGAGAAAAATGGCCGTTCTTGGTGACACTGAAGACGGATGGTAGTTTGAGAAGTGGGGAGGGTCACACCTCAGTAATTACGATGGGAGGTGAAGTGGGCTTTCTTTCCCTTGTGTAAGTGCTTGTCTAAGCCCATGGATTTCCAATCTTAAACTCCCATTAACCATTTGTTTGTCAATCGCACCTCACCATGGCTGCATTTATTTGTGAGTCACCTCACCATGGCTGCATATCATAAATTCATCATGTTTAAACTGAAGCTGGCAGTCATATAGTCAAAAGGTTCAGTAAAGTGCCGACCATGGCCTGCCGCCGTGCAGCTTAGTCAATTATTTCAAAATGTCAGAATAAGAAAAACATCTCTATCGGGTCCC
The DNA here is from genome assembly GCA_030014275.1 of Clariallabes melas. Lineage (NCBI taxonomy): Eukaryota > Metazoa > Chordata > Actinopteri > Siluriformes > Clariidae > Clariallabes > Clariallabes melas. The sequence continues at coordinate 31,643,472 of JAQMYI010000038.1, forward strand.
AGATTGTCCTTGACCATTAACTTGGCCGAGAATGAAATTCAAAAAACAAATTATAAAACCACCGGTACAAAATCTGATAAAGAAGTGTGTGCACTTTATATGTATTTTTCACCTGTACTTTGTTCACCTTTTAATCAAGCAATTTCATTTTCAGCTGCTTTCAGCTTGTCCTCATCCAAAGCCTTCATGACCTTCTGGAAAAACTTGAAGCTGCACTTGAGGTTTTATGAAAAGCTTAGATTAAGGGCATAAACAGCATGTTGAACCCCATGATGACACTGTCGGCACTGGTTAGAGCTTTCACGCCTTTGATCAGAATTCCCACATCCCCCGAGCTCCACATCCCTTTCTCTTTGGATGGGGTAAATCCCCATGACTGTGCTTGTGATATCCCTCTCTACATCCTCAGTGGAGGAGACCTGAGCATCAACATGTGTTTTGGTTACCACTGGTGTTCAATTCCCACGTCCGTTAGGGGCATTTATGCAACGATGCAATGTTATTCCATCGTTGTGTAGTCAATGCAGTTCTGATGTAATTTCACCAAAGTCATTGTAACTTTCAAAAACAAAAGTAAAACCACTGTTGTCCCAACATCTGTAACGTTAGCAAATTAATGACAACACAAAATTTCGACAATCAAAAATTCCTACTGGGAGACGACAAATAGACAAGCATGGGAGGAGATGGGACAGGAGCCAAAACGTTCATTCACAGCAGAATGTCAAACAATTCTGAAATTTAAAATACAGAACTGCAGGCGGTACTCAGTGTGCAGAGTGAAAATCATAACTAGATGCTTAGTGAATCAGTTGTCATGGTCAAAATCAGATGTCAGTTGCTGCCAAATCACATTTTACTGCTTTATTTAAATCCTTGATGGACGTGTTTTTTCCTGTCGCTCTGTTAAGACGTGTACTGTAGCTGTGGGCGGGGATGCTGTAAGATATATACGTATATAGAATGTCAAACAAACGATGCATCCTGTATATATATATATAGTGTATAAACAGTGTATAAACCCACAAAATATTTACTGTTGTATACGAATACAAACAAAAAATGTAAAAGAAAACTGGTGTATGAATAAGTTTTATGTACATATACATCTTTCCTGCCTTAGATACTCTACAAACATATGAACAGTTTACCAGCAAAATAAGATAAAAGCCATTGTTGGGTTTTTGGTTAAATATTGTCCACTAGAAAAAAAACATTTTTGTTAAAACTTTCTATATATCCTTTTTTAGACGCTTTGAACAATCATTAGCAATGGGTTTCCTTTATTTGGGAGCCATGTTGAGCATCAACGTTTACAAAAATAATATTTAGATATATAGATTGGGAAACCTTGGTATTATACTTGGTCTAGTACTGTATAAACTTGTGGGACCTCAGAAATACAGTACGTATATGCATTTAGTGCTGTCTGATCAGACCTTATATGCCGCACCCTTGTACTGTGAGAAGGCGTGGCATTTAAAGAACTTATATGGGAAAGAGACTAATGCTGTATTATAACTAAAGTTTTTGTTTTGTTTAAATGCTTCTCGAGATTTTCTGGAACCTTTGTCATCAAAAATGTTCCCTATGCAAGCAAACTTCATGCTTTTTCCTGTCTCAAGTTGCTGCCATGACTCACCAGAAAAACACAATAAAAGCATGATTTTTTTTTTTTTTTTTTTTTAGCAAAAGTCAGTAAGCACTTATTTATACCAAATTGCATATTTCATTGCCACAAACACACTGATTTATCCATCGGGACAAAACTGTAGCTGGTGGAGTTGTATTGTTTTCCAAAATCATCCAAAATTCGAAATGATATCCCCAAAATGATTTTGACATAAAAGTTTGGCATTTTTAACGCCCTTGTGACTCCAAGCAACACTGCAAAAATGATTTCATAACAGCTTGTGCTACTACTTGTTTGTTTTGAAAAAGTGCCTAAATGAATTTTTCTCATTTTGCTTTCAACCTGTTCATACAGTATGTTTCTTAAATGCAATTTTAATATATACATATACTGTACTGGTTGTTGAACCTATATTTACAGCTGCTTGTGTTTCGCCCGCTTCACTGCATGTGTGTGTGTGTGTGTGTGTGTGTGTGTGTGTGTGTGTGTGTGTGTGTGTGTGTGTGTGTGTGTGTGTG
>JAQMYI010000038.1:31652654-31663011 GCA_030014275.1 Clariallabes melas
ATTCCGTTTGTTGTTTTTAGACGAAGAAACTCTCGCGTTGCGAAACTTTCGCGGCAACAATACAAAAACAGGAAGCTCAGAGTGAAGCTTTCAGCAGTCCCTTTCCTAGATTTTGCTGTTTGGGTTCTTCAGTGCTGAAAGCTAACAGGGTGACCCTGAGTGTTAGGAGAGTTATATTTATATTTATATTTACACAATATGAAATTATCCCCTATGTGGCTGTGCTACATAGACCCCCCCCCAGCTTCCAGTCTATGAGGAGAGGTCCGTCTTAACACATACAAAAAAAACCACATTATGTTACAGGTTATTGTGGGTTGCCCTATGGATGTGTAATTCATTGGTCTTTTTATAATTTTTAAGTGCTGCTGGATCCCCCCACTTGGGCGCTAGCTTAGCTGAGAACTGTTGAGGTGCAGAGGAGCGTGAAAACGTCGCAAGGTCAAACCAGTTCGCCCAGTAGCAAGTGCACTTCGTACCACCGGGAAATGTTGGAACTGGCTTGTTTGGCCTTCTGACGACTTTGGTGTTGTGAGTCTTCCCCCGCTGTTTCTCGTGGGTTTCGACAGGAAAATGCAGCTGCTTGGTCTGAGGAGGGTGGACAGTCAATGCATCGTGCCAGGGGACTCTGGAGTGGCCCGAATCGCGATAGCTCCGCTGATGTAGTCCCCGGGGTTTCTGGAAGGGCGGAGCTACTAGCATAGCGGGATTCCGGTAGCCTCTGGTCCTTGTTTGGCCGTTGTTGGGTCCCTGGCAGATTTTACAGGTGTCGACGAAACGCCACACGTCCTTGCGTACGGAAGGCCACCAGACTTCTTCTAGCAGCCGCAACAGGGTTTTTAGTCTCTCCCTGTGTCCGCCCGATGGATGAATATGGTAGTGGCATAGGAAATGTTGGGTCAGTGATTGCGGGATTATCAATTGGAGCTTTTCTCCTTGCTTCTCCGTAGCTCTTCGATATAGCGCCCCCTGATGTGGTACAAAGGAGCTCCTCTGGTTTGGTATGTTCCCAGGGTACTCACCCGCAGCCAATTGAGCTATTCGGCTGTCGTCCTGCTGGGCTCTCCCACAGGTCACAGGGCAGGTCAGAGGAAAATGTGGGAAGTTGTGGAGGATCTGGCTTCAGAGGCAGCGCATAGGAGAAATGATAGGCTGCTGATTGGGGCTCCGCGTCCGAAGATCCGGCTTGGCATGAGGTCGAAGATCGTTCCGGGTCTTTCTTCACCTCCTCCTTACTGCGCGGAGCCTTCAGCTTCAGCCCGTCACCCTTGTCTGCTATGCCGCCCCTTTCCATGTTAGATCCCCCCTTCGTTCCCTGTGTGGCTGAGACTGTCAGCCAGCCTGGGGTTCCTGTTATAAGGCACGCCATCCCTCCGCTCTTCTTCCACGTTCTCCGCAGTCTTTATGGAGTCCCCGAAGCGTGGAAACTCCCCGCGGATGGGTGGTTGTGGAGGACTGGATGACGTAGCCGTCAGCTCTGATGATGAATGCAGCTTGGATGGGTGAGCAGCTGCTGTTGGGGGAACCTCAAAGGTGACCTGGCTTCCAGGGAGAGGTACCTTTTTCTGGGGTGCCGTGACTGGAGTGCTAGATGTGAGCTGAGCAGAAGGGGGTGATGGTGTAGGGGAGCAGGCCGATGGTCGGCGAAGAGTGAGACAGCCTGTGAGACGTAGCTTTTTCAGCTGCTTTTCCCACATCGCGTCTCTCCGCAGAAAACAGTCAACGACGGCTCTCTCCAGCTTTTCCAGGGCCTCCTGAACATAGTTCTCCAACCCTGCTAAGCTAGCGTCCACCGACTGCCGAAAAATCATTTCCCTATCGGTGTTAGTATTAGCGAATTCTTTAAAAGCCATCTCTAATGAGTCAACGTTCTTAGAAAGAGCCAATAAACCCACTTTACAATTATCCACATCCTTCTGCAAAGTTTGCATCATGACCATGCTAGTCACATAATCCACACAATCATAACCATCAGTCTGTTTGCTAGACATGTACAAAGAACTTAAAGATGGTACAGAAGGGCCTACTGAAAAATCTACAGCATCCTTATTAGCCTGTACATATCCTAGCTTGCCCGAGTCAGCCATATTTACAAAACTAGCATTAACATTCATCTTACTCATTAGTTTTAAAACAGCTGAGACACACAAAACAAGATCCCCGTATGTACGGGCCACCAATATGTAACGCTCAGCTAAATTATCTTTAACTAATGTTACAAAAACTGCGAGGTCTTTATCTTTGTGCCTGACTGCTTCAAAAACCAGTGAGCAAGAATGATACACACAAGACCAATTTAAATCAACCAAAAGTGTATTATACAAAAAGGGAAACAAAAAGGTGCACCAACCAAGAAAAACGACAAAGAAAATAATATTTACAAAATATATACAATGAAAAATTGAGTGTAAGTGGATGTGCAAAATGTCCAAAGTCCAGGTTATTGTATGTATGTATGAAGGAGATGGATCGGTCTCACCGGAAAGGATGGAAAACAACCGGGAGGCCGATGATGGAGGGTGAGAACCGTAAAGAAGCAGTGTAGATGGCAATAATCCAAATCGAGCGGAAACCCCGTAAGGCACAGTCTCCTTTGGTCTCCTTAAAACCTCAGATGCAACAAACATGAAATAACACGCTGAAAACTCCTAACTCCTTTCCCGAGTGTTTTGCCGGGCTGGCTTTTATTTCCGGGTCATGTGACCACCTGCGTCACCATTTCCCGTGCCGACCGGCTACGCAGTCTCGCGAGGGTGGGAGCGGAACCAATACACACTTAAAATACATAGGCACAAGAAATCCTTTCTTAACTTTTAGCCAACTTACTCACACCCTATAATATTGCCCCTTATGTGGCCGTACTACATAGACCCCCCCCCCCAACTTCCGGCATATGAGGAGAGGTCCGCTTTAACACAAACACACATTATATTACAGGTTATTGTGGGTTGCCCTATGGGTGTGTAATTCATTGGTCCTTTTTATAATTTTTTATTGTTGCTGGATCCCCCCACTTGGACGCTAGCTTAGCAGAGAATTGTTGAGGTGCAGAGGAGCGTGAAAGCGTCGTAGGGCCAAACCAGTTCGCCCAGTAGCATGTGCACTTCGTACCACCGGGAAATGCTGGAACTGGCTTGTTTGGCCTTCTGACGACTTTGATGTTGTGAGTCTTCCCCCGCTGTGTCTCGTGGGTTTCGACAGGAAGAAGTTGCTGCTTGGTCTGAGGAGGGTGGACAGTCAATGCATCTTGCCAGGGGTTCCTGGAGTAGCCCGAACCGCGATAGCTCCGCTGATGTAATCCCCGGGGTTTCTGTAAGGGCGGAGCTACAAGCATAGCGGGACTCCAGTAGCCTCTGGTCCTCGTTTGGCCGTTGTTGGGCCTCTGGCAGACTTTACAGGTCTGGATGAAGCGCCACACGTCCTCTCGCACGGAGGGCCACCAGACATCTTCTAGTAGCCGCAAGAGGGTTTTTAGTCGCCCCCTATGTCCGCCCGAAGGATGGGCATTATAGTGGCGTATGAACTGCTGGGTCAGTGTTTGCGGGATTACCAATTGGAGCTTCTCCCCTTGCTTCACCATAGCTGTTCTGTATAGCGCCCCCTGGTGTTGTACAAAGGAGCTCCTCTGGTTTGGTGTTTTCCCCTGGTACTCTCCGGCCGCCAGCTGAGCTATTCGGCTGTCGTCCCGCTGTGCTTGAGCTATCTCCCCCAGGTCACAGGGCAGGTCAGAGGATACCGTGGGCCGTAGTGGAGGATCCGGCTTTAGAGGCAGCGCATAGGAGAAATGATAGGCCGCTGATAGGGGCTCCTCGCCCGAAGATCTAGCTTGGCGTGAGGTCAAAGATCGCTCGGTGTCTTTCTTTACCTCCTCCTTGCTGTGCAGAGCCTTCAGCTTCAGCCCGTCACCCTTGTCTACTATGCCGCCCCTTTCCATTTTCGATCCCCCTTTCACCTTCTGCTCCTCTGTGCTTCCTGTGGGTCTGCAACAGTCAGCCACCTTGGGGTTCTCATAGTTAAGCATACCGTCCCTCCGCTCTTCTTCCGCGTTGTCTGCTGTCCCTATGGAGTCTCCGCTGAAGCGTGGAAATTCCCTACGGATGAGTGGTGGTGGAGAACAGGAGGACATAGCCGTCAGCTCCGATGATGTATGCAGCTTGGATGTATGAGCTGCTGCTGCTGGGGGAACCTCAAAGGTGACCTGGCTTCCAGGGAGAGGTACCTTTTTCTGGGGTGCCGTGACTGGAATGCTAGGCGTAAGCTGTGCAGCAGGGGTTGATGGTGTAGGGGAGCAGGCCGGTGGTCGGTGAAGAGTCAGACAGCCAGTGAGACGTAGCTTTTTCAGCTGCTTTTCAAAACCACATCGCGTCTCTCCGCAGAAAACAGTCAACGACTGCTCTCTCCATCTTTTCCAGGGCCTCCTGAACATAGTTCTCCAACCCTGCTAAGCCAGCGTCCACAGACTTCCGAAAACTAATTTCCCTGTTGATGTTACTGTTAGCGGATTCTTTAAAAGCAATCTCTAATGTGTTAATGGTCTTAGAAAGAGTCAATAAATCCACTGTACATTTTTCTACATTATTCTGCAAAGTTTGCACCATAGTCATACCAGTTACACAATCCACACAATCATCACCAGTCTGTAGACATGTACAATGAACTTAAAAATGGTACAGAAGGGCCTACTGAAATATCTACAGCATCCTTATTAGCCTGTACATATCCTAGCTTGCCCGAGTCAGCCATATTTACAAAACTAGCATTAACATTCATCTTACTCATTAGTTTTAAAACAGCTGAGACACACAAAACAAGATCCCCGTATGTACGGGCCACCAATATGTAACGCTCAGCTAAATTATCTTTAACTAATGTTACAAAAACTGCGAGGTCTTTATCTTTGTGCCTGACTGCTTCAAAAACCAGTGAGCAAGAATGATACACACAAGACCAATTTAAATCAACCAAAAGTGTATTATACAAAAAGGGAAACAAAAAGGTGCACCAACCAAGAAAAACGACAAAGAAAATAATATTTACAAAATATATACAATGAAAAATTGAGTGTAAGTGGATGTGCAAAATGTCCAAAGTCCAGGTTATTGTATGTATGTATGAAGGAGATGGATCGGTCTCACCGGAAAGGATGGAAAACAACCGGGAGGCCGATGATGGAGGGTGAGAACCGTAAAGAAGCAGTGTAGATGGCAATAATCCAAATCGAGCGGAAACCCCGTAAGGCACAGTCTCCTTTGGTCTCCTTAAAACCTCAGATGCAACAAACATGAAATAACACGCTGAAAACTCCTAACTCCTTTCCCGAGTGTTTTGCCGGGCTGGCTTTTATTTCCGGGTCATGTGACCACCTGCGTCACCATTTCCCGTGCCGACCGGCTACGCAGTCTCGCGAGGGTGGGAGCGGAACCAATACACACTTAAAATACATAGGCACAAGAAATCCTTTCTTAACTTTTAGCCAACTTACTCACACCCTATAATATTGCCCCTTATGTGGCCGTACTACATAGACCCCCCCCCCCAACTTCCGGCATATGAGGAGAGGTCCGCTTTAACACAAACACACATTATATTACAGGTTATTGTGGGTTGCCCTATGGGTGTGTAATTCATTGGTCCTTTTTATAATTTTTTATTGTTGCTGGATCCCCCCACTTGGACGCTAGCTTAGCAGAGAATTGTTGAGGTGCAGAGGAGCGTGAAAGCGTCGTAGGGCCAAACCAGTTCGCCCAGTAGCATGTGCACTTCGTACCACCGGGAAATGCTGGAACTGGCTTGTTTGGCCTTCTGACGACTTTGATGTTGTGAGTCTTCCCCCGCTGTGTCTCGTGGGTTTCGACAGGAAGAAGTTGCTGCTTGGTCTGAGGAGGGTGGACAGTCAATGCATCTTGCCAGGGGTTCCTGGAGTAGCCCGAACCGCGATAGCTCCGCTGATGTAATCCCCGGGGTTTCTGTAAGGGCGGAGCTACAAGCATAGCGGGACTCCAGTAGCCTCTGGTCCTCGTTTGGCCGTTGTTGGGCCTCTGGCAGACTTTACAGGTCTGGATGAAGCGCCACACGTCCTCTCGCACGGAGGGCCACCAGACATCTTCTAGTAGCCGCAAGAGGGTTTTTAGTCGCCCCCTATGTCCGCCCGAAGGATGGGCATTATAGTGGCGTATGAACTGCTGGGTCAGTGTTTGCGGGATTACCAATTGGAGCTTCTCCCCTTGCTTCACCATAGCTGTTCTGTATAGCGCCCCCTGGTGTTGTACAAAGGAGCTCCTCTGGTTTGGTGTTTTCCCTTGGTACTCTCCGGCCGCCAGCTGAGCTATTTGGCTGTCGTCCCGCTGTGCTTGAGCCATCTCCCCCAGGTCACAGGGCAGGTCAGAGGATAACGTGGGCCATAGTGGAGGATGCGGCTTTATAGGCAGCGCATAGGAGAAATGATAGGCCGCTGATAGGGGCCCCTCGCCCGAAGATCCAGCTTGGCGTGAGGTCGAAGATCGCTCTGTGTCTTTCTTTACCTCCACCTTGCTGTGCAGCGCCTTCAGCTTCAGCCCGTCACCCTTGTCTACTATGCCACCCCTTTCCATTTTCGATCCCCCTTTCACCTTCTGCTCCTCTGCGCTTCCTGTGGGTCTGCAACCATCAGCCACCTTGGGGTTCTCATAGTTAAGCACACCGTCCCTCCGCTCTTCTTCCGCTGTCCCTATGGAGTCTCCGTTGCAGTGTGGAAACTCCCCGTGGATGAGCGGCGGTGGAGAACAGGAGGACGTAGCCGTCAGCTCCGAGGATGTATGCAGCTTGGATGTATGAGCTGCTGCTGCTGGGGAAACCTTCAAGGTGACCTGGCTTCCAGGGAGAGGTACCTTTTTCTGGGGTGCCGTGACTGGAATGCTAGGCGCAAGCTGGGCAGCAGGGGTTGATGGTGTAGGGGAGCAGGCCGGTGGTCAGCGAAGAGTAAGACCGCTAGTGAGACTTAGCTTCTTCAGCTGCTTCTCCCACATTGCGTCTCTCCGCAGAAAACAGTCAACGACTGCTCTCTCCAGCTTTTCCAGGGCTTCCTGAACATAGTTTTCCAACCCTGCTAAGCTAGCGTCCACAGACTGCCGAAAACAAATTTCCCTGTTAATGTTACTGTCAGTGGCTTATTTAAAAGCAATCTCTAATATGTTAACGTTCTTAGAAACGGCCAATAAATCCGCTTTACAGCTATTAACTTCCTCCTGCAAAGTTTGCACCACAGCCATATCAGTCACACAATCCACACAATCATTAGAAATGTACATTGAACTTAAAGATGTTGTTGACAGGCCTACTACAGCATCCTTATTAGCCTGTACATATCCTAGCTTTCCCAAGTCAGCCATATTTACAAAACTAGCATTAACGTTCATCCTACTCATTAGTTTCAAAACACCCTCGACACACAAAACAAGCTCCCCGTACGGGCCACCAATATGTAACGCTCAGCTAAAATAGCTTTAACTAAAGTTACACTAAAGTCGGGCTCTTTATCTCTGTGCCCGGGTGCCCCAAAACCAGTGAGCAAGAATAAGACACAAAAGACCAATTCAAATTAACCAAACGTGTATTATACAAAAAAGGAAACCAAACCGGTGCGCCAACCAAGAAAACTAATAAAATAAACACTATCTACAAAATATATATAATGAAAGATGGATTGTAAGTGAGTGTGTAAATGTCCAAAGTCCAGGTTATTGTATGTATGAATGGAGGAGATGGATCGGCCTCACCAGAAATGATGGTATAATCCCGGGCGGCCGATGGCGGAGAGTGAGAACCGGAAAGAAGCAATGTAGACGGTAATAATCCAAATCGGGTGGAAATTCCGCAAAACACAGTCTCCTTTGTTCTCCTTAATATCTCCGATAACCACATGAAACAGCGCGCTGAAACTCCTAACTCCCTCCACGAGTGCTTTGCCGGGCCGGCTTTTATTTCCCGGTCATGTGACCACGTGCGTCACCCTCTTCCCGTGCCGGCCGGCAACGTAGTCTCGCGAGAGTAGGAGCGGCAACCAATACACATTATACATAGGTACAAACAACCTTTGAGGGCACAATCAATACAGTGCTGCAGCTCTCTTTACTTTAAGCCGACTTATCTACACTATATATATTTGCCCTTATGTGCAGTGCTACACATGACCTCAGATAACCTACTGCAACATGTTTATCTACTTCATTTAATCTGTTGTATCTTGCACTAATTACACACAAATAGATCTGGTACTTACATTAATTAATCAGTAAGGGAAATACTCGGACAATGAAAAAAGACTTGCCATAGCAAATAAGTGGAATGCTCACACATAAAGAACTCTGCACATTTAAATTTCACAGCCATGTTCGTTCGCTTCTTGCAGATGATAAATCTGTAAAAAGTTCATGCCGGTTAGACAAATGCTCCTGATAGAAATGTGCTTGTGTTTGTAACACTCCTCTTCCAGCCTTTGGTTTAGTTTATCCTGACTGTGAATGGCACAATTACTTCCAGGAAAAGTCCATAAAGATCTACAACATTTATTAAAAATGAAGTAATCAAGTTTACTCAAAATGTCCCTCGTGTTGCCTTCATGAATAAGGTACATAATCCCTAAAAGCATAGTTGATGCAAATACATATTAGTCCATTCCTTTTCCAAACCAATGACCTTATTTACAAAACTTTACATGTTCATATATAATCAATATTTGGATAAAATCCCACTGTATTATATATCCCACTGTATTATAAATATATTAAATGTTTTAAAAAATAATAATAATTAGAAAATACACTACATGACCAAAAGTATGTGCACCATTGGCCATCTCACCTTTTGTTGTCATAATAAGCTTAGCATTTTAAGAACAGCAAGTCTTTCAGGGTGTTTTCAGTGTGCAGTGGTCAGGACCTACCAAATGTGGTCCAAGGGAGAACAACCAGTGAACCGCCGACAGGGTCATTTGAGGTCAAGTCTCGCTGATACGCATGGGGAGCGAAGGCTAATCGTCTGGTCTGATCCCACAGAGGACTCTTGTTGCTCAAACTGCTGAAAAAGTAAATGCTGGCTCTGACAGAAAGTGTATGGCTGTGTAGCTGTAGAAAAGGTCGGGTGTCCACGCTGACCCATGTCCACCACCAAAAGCACCTACAATGGTCACAGAAGCAATTGTCACATGGACCATGGAGCAATGTATGAATGTGTCCTGGTTTAATGAATGAGGTTTTCTTTTACATCGTGTGTGTGTGTGTGTGTGTGTGTGTGTGTGTGTGTGTGTGTGTGTGTGTGTCATTTACCTGGGGAAGAAGGTAAGCCAACGGATGCAGGGCAACAGGGCACTGGTGGCTCAGTGGTACTGTACAGTAGGTGTTTCACCTACCATGCGAAAGACCCAGGTTTGATTCCCAACAACTGGATGAAGTGCCTGTCCCAAGGCCAGATAAAATGGAAGGGTTGCATCAGGAAGGGCATCTGTGGTAAAACCTGTGCCAAGCTTGTGTGCGGACCGGATTGTCTGCTGTAACTGATTACCTCAATTTTTTTGAGTTTTGTCAACTTATTCGGGTTTACAGTGTAGAGGATCCACCTCACAACTTACAGCGCTTAAAGGATCTCCTATTTATGGCTTGGTGCCAGACAACACACACCTTTAGGGGTCTAGTGGAGTCCAGGCTTCAATGGGTCAAGGTTGATTTAGTGGCACGAGGGGAACTACAGAATATTAGGCACATTTGATGTTGATGAAGTACAGTGTAAGGAGGAAGGGAAGTCTAATTGTATATTTAAATAGAAATTTGTAATAATGAAACTACTTTATATCAATTTGTGTCTGTTTGCGTTTGTCTTCAATTGAAAATAACTATTTTCAATAACTAAATATCACTAAAAAGACAAACTAAATACTTTAAGTCCTTAATAAGAAAACAACACATAGTGGATTTGTACCAGTGGTTATTGTGTAGATTACTGATGTTGTTTTATGCTAATATGATTCACAATAATAAAAATGTGGCAGATAAAATGCCACTGTGGTTGGAAACAAATCAAAATAATCTTTCAGATTTGCACGTCCTAAACAGACGACAGTGTGTAGAATAGATGATTTCCAGTTAGAGTCTCTGTTTAATTAGGCGGAGAGTCCAAATTGTGGTTAGTACTACAGTACCAGAAGGATTATGCTGTTGATCTTTGATAATGTCACACATAACAACTAACACACAAAGTAGTGATAACTGCTTAATTGTTATCTTTTTAAAGACAATTGTTTTCTCAGAGGCGGCACAGTGGTGTAGTGGTTAGCACTGTCGCCTTGCACCTCCAGGGTCTGGGTTCGATTCCCGGCCAGGCTCGA
>JAQMYI010000038.1:31723264-31733558 GCA_030014275.1 Clariallabes melas
AGACAAATGTGTGTGTGTGTGTGTGTGTGTGTGTGTGTGTGTGTGTGTGTGTGTGTGTGTGTGTGTGTGTGTGTGTGATAAACGTATCACAAAGTTCTGCTTTCTCAATAATGGACAATTCCAGTCTGGTTTTACTATTAAAAATAAATAAATAACATTGTTATGTTTCTATAATAACTTGAATTGCACGCTGAAGCAGGATTAATATTTAGAAGTAGGAAATTTATTTTATTTGTGATGTAACCTATTCTTGTTAGGCTGTGTGCAGCACTTTGGCCGACCTCGTTGTTTTTTAAAGTGCTCTATAAATAAAGTTTGATTGATTGATTGATTGATTGATTGATTGATTGATTGATTGATTGATTGATTGAAAATAAATATGTATGTACTGATATACAATTTATAGTCATAGGAAATAGGTATAATAAAAGCCATGAAAAAAGAAAGAAATAATTAGGTATATACAATAAATCAGTTGAAATTTTATTTTAAAAAATGAATAAATAAATCAAATTAATAAAAAAAAAAAAAAAACTTTTTTTAGGGCCCAAGCACTATAGGGTGCGCAGGATCCTCAGGATTATTTTTTTCACACCACTTTGGGCTTTTTGAGGGTCTTAACAAGCTCAAAAACTGGGCAGACAGGTTAGAATCTGCTGCCATTAGGATGCCTGAGAGTCGCGGGGCCCGGGGCCCTCAGGGGCCCCTACACACCAGATTTATCTGGATAGCTCATACACACTTTTACCTAGGCACACGAAACTTGGTACACATTTAGAGTTCATTGGGGCGAACGACTTTCACACTGCACGTCCTGGCTGAACTCAACAGGAAGTCAGTTATTTTGGGTCGTTTGCAAAAACGCACCCAATGTATTTTGATCTACTCCTCCTAGGGAATTTATACCATTATCACCAAACCGGGCCGATGTGATCTAAAGACATCGCGGACGCAAAAATTGCAGAGGGATTTTTGATATATCAAACGGGTCAAACACACATATCAAATAATGTCTTAAACTTACACTGAAAAATGATTAATAACTTTTTGTGTGGCATTACTGTATATTGAGTGACATCACATTAAGTAAGATCAGAGTGTGGTGCTTATTTTCCAGCATGTGCGGCCTCTCTCTTTCTCACAACGCGTCAGACACTTTTACACACAGTTGACATGACAAATATTTAGGGTCCAAGTTGACGTCAGCCCTGTACTGTATAGTGTGTGACGTGTGCAAGCCGGCGTGCGCCACCCGGGCGGCGATGGCTTTTTGTAGGTCTTAATACGCTCAAATCACACACGGGTTGTGCGGTGGATCCGGGTGGCGATGGCACGAGGGTGCTTGGACCCGTCATCGTTGCTTGAAACTATATTTCCAGTTTGTTTTCTTTGTCCGAAATGCAGGTTGGAAAAAACACCTCAATGTTTTGATATGAGTGGGTTAAAAAGGATATTCTTGCAGCCATTTCTGGTTTCTGTGTTTTAATCGGCTCGGAAATGCACTTGCACAAAGGGGTGTTTAGGGGAAGTCCATTTTGAGGCTCTGGACGCTGAAATAATGTGTTAAAAATAATAACATGCACATTTTGGAGACCTCCAAGGCTTACAACCTTAAACATACCATTACAATCATTAAGCTTAAAACCACCTATGTTTTGGGTTGCCCTTGTGCCTATGGTGTGCCCACCAGGACATTTGGGTGGGGCAGGGTCTCTGTGGACCAGACTTGTGTGGGGCTCGATCGGATCGGGTCCTGGTGAATCTGAAGGGCCGGGTCAGTGGTCTTGGGCTTGTTGCCTGCCGGGCCCCATGTTGTGGGCTGTGGGGCACTTTGTGTTCTGTTGCACCAGCTGGCCTTTGATCCTGTCACCGGTTTACTGGAGTATAATTGATCATTAATGTTGTTCAGTTCACCAGGCGGTCGTGTTGATGTGATTGCAGATTGGTGTGTATTAACTTCTTTAAAAGGGAGTATAATATGTGAACTTTAACTGTCTGTGTAAAACATGACTGAGCAGCGTATTAACACTTTTATTTCATTTCTAGTTATATTTAATGTTGTGGAACATTCATAAACAATCATTCCATCGCCATTCTCTGTTTTCTCATAAAACGCAGCTTGCTGTATTAGCGAGACAACACACAGAAGTGTGACCTCCTCTGTCCTGAAGACGTACAGTTATATCAGACTGGGACAAAGCGCTGAGACTGGAGACTCCTTCTGTACATGTTAATCAACATCTCAATTATCAAACAATTACACACATTTACGATAACTGGTCAGAATTCAAGTTGTAATGTAAAAGTCGTTCGGAGCAAACATTAATCTTTTAACAAAGAGAGGGGGAAAATAAATATCCCCCTCTTCAGATGTTTTTTCCCTCACTTTGTTAAAAGGTTCAGTTAAGGAAGTGGGAAGGGATTTTGATCTCCATCTTAGACAGTGTGATTCTCTGTGCAAAGCTCAATTATGTATTATTTTCAGTGTAATTATATGTTGGAGAAAATTCAGGTAACTGCTGCTCAGTGCACAATATTATTTATTTCCCTCTTCCACAGCCAGGCATGCTTCTCTATCAAAAATGGACCCATAAATTGTTTGCTCGCTTTCTAGCCACCAAGGAGGTGGATGAGTTTTGTCACCAGAGGTGTGGGGGGAGGGGGGGAGGTGGGGAGGGGGGAGGGAGAAATCCAATATGTATAGCTGTATTGCCCAGTTGGAGAAAGGTCACAAAACCTACATTTCGGGTATGAGTTACAGCCTTAAGCACGGTCCACACCGGATAAACTATAGCAGGCACAATACACAATGATCACCTTTGGGAAAAGGGAAGAAAAACTATAGATATGGCAGCAGTAAATAAATATATATATTTTTTTTCCTTTTTTTTTTTTTCTTTAGACTGAGGCTGGTGTATCTGCTAGAATATTGCCAAGATATTTCCCAATGGCTAGAGTTATATAGTGCGTGGATCTTTTAATATAAACACCTGCACACATGCCTGTTCATATAATTATCTAATCATCCAATAAGTGACAGCATTACAACGCATAATACACATGTTCACATCAAGCATCGCAGAATTTAAAGAAAATATCATCCGACCGGATTTGCCTCAAATTAAAGTTTGCATTGCGGCAGGCAAAGCAAAAGAAAACAATAAAAGAATCTGTAAGGATGCTTTATTGACTTTGGTCAGTGTGGCGGAACACATGGGAGGTATAACTGATTCTATAGAACTGCACCGAGGGTTTACTTGAGGGAACTGGTGTCACAGTGTGGAAAAAAAATACAACTATGCATTAGTGCACAGTGAAGCATACTAACAGCACATTTACTTTCTCCTGCTATTGAGCATGCAGCTCTCTTATGTTTCTCTGCTAGCCATGGTTGCACAATGTAATTATTACCCTGCAGCCATGAGGGATTGGATTTGCCCTGCCTCAAAGGCACATGCATTTTTTTTTTTTATTGCTGTTGAAAAATGTTCACGATGCTCTCGGAGTCAGAGGACATAACCACTGCAATGCCATCTGTGTCCCTGTGGGTTTACACTTTTAAATATGCATGCAGTGTAAATGTTAAAGGCATTTTAATGTTGCTCAGAGCTCTTTCTACCCGTCCCTTAGAGTGATGGACGTTACGATGACACTGTGTACAAACAGTTTGGGAAAGTTATTATTCTCTGAATGGTTGTCAGTATCAAAAGGTGTAACATAAAAACTGCTTTATACTGTTATTTTAAAATCTTGTGGACGTGTCATGACAAACTAATCATATTGCTCCTTTGTATCACGTGATCAGTGAAGGAAAACTACAGTACAGTATGTCCCATGCAAAAAAAAAAGCAGCTGCCAGGAGTGATCTAAATGTGTTTAGTGGATTTTTGGTGAATGTTAAAGCCAAGAATAAATATGTTGTGACACATGATGTGAGTTTGCATTTCTTACTGTCTGCGATATGTTCTGTTATTTGTGTACAAGACACACAACATGCACATGCTACAGTATGTGTAGAAATCTTTTAAAGTTACTGTATCTTGTTCTGTCTATTACTGTAATGTTATAGACATGATTCCTGTACTATAATACCAAGCTGTCATCATGTACTGAAGTGATGGCGATACCTGGTAGAGGGCGATGCTGATGAAGCTATAAACTGATGTTTTTGTGTTGTTTATGTTTCTCGTACAGTAATCTTCAACAATCAGTTTTAATTAATATGGTTTGCAATGCAACAAAACTCAACACGTTTTACCGTGATACAACTTTCTTCCATTATTTTCTGCCTGACTCGCTACAAAACCACAATCAAATATATATATTTTTTATTTTAATTAAAGCTCAGCTAACATATTATTGATAGTAAACTGAATAGTTACATTTCACAAACACGACTGCAGCCTGATTTATAAATAGGGACAAAACTGTCAGGTGGAGTTATAGCTTTTTGCAAAATGACACAAAATTTACACTTTTATGACTCAAACAGTTTTAACAACGCAACTGGGCATTTGTGCTTTTTAACATCTTTGTGACTCAAAGAAAACGTGAACAAAATATTCTCTATCAGGTTGCATATTCCTTTGTAAATGTGTTATTTTCCTGAAAATAAAAAAGTCATTACGTATCTCATTTTGCTGTCAAACGTTTTACACACATAATAAGTAATATGTCTTGGAAAAAATGCCGTGGTGATATTTTTTATATCATTATAAAGTTAATCAGTTCTAGGGAAAGGTTTATTTGGGGGGATTTATTGTGCAGTCTGGTGCTTAAAGCATCTAGTATAATCCTCTCTGGAAGAAAGAAACGAGAAAAAGGCCAGTCCCTTGGGCTTGTCTTGCTTTGTGGTTGCAGCGTACTAATAATAAACACGGCTAGCCAGCTTTATACAGCACCTGCATCAGTAAGAGTCCGGAATATCATTATATCAAGCCACGTCAGGTGTCTCCTGGTGATGATCCTGGGGTTCTCCATCACCACTGATGCTCAATCTTATCTCTGATATGTACAGCATCATTACAAAAATGTGCGGGTTTGTTTTAGGGTTTATTAAAGATTGAATATTATCAGGTGAACATCTTACTGTTCTTATACTGCTAGTGTTTATGAAATGTGTTGATTTTTATCTGAATAATCAACCCTGTTACTTATTTAAGATTTTGTGGAGTATTTGAATCTTTTATTCAGTGTATGTTTGTTTATTTGTTTATTGCAAATAATAAAAATGTTTATGGTTTATAAAGGCTAAATGGCATAATGATCATAAAATGTTTGTTTTCCAGAATAAAAGGAAGTAAATATACGCACCAAAGACACAAATCTATCTCTCGGTGGTAGTGAGGACACAAATGCATGGCCTAAATGCTTCACAAATCACATGCATTTCCTTGCAGTGTAATCAATCAGTGAAAAGAAAATCACATTGGTATAGAATGAAACATTTCAGCAGCCTGATCAAACGCAGCAGAGCATGCCGCCATGGAACTCCACACTGCCTAATAGCTTCAAACGCAGAGTGCACATTTGAAAAGGCACATTTTGATATATCTGTTCTAAATAATGTATTATTTGCTTGTAAAAAGCGTTGCAGTTCAATTCTGTCATCACACTGGGTAACTATCTTTAAATAAAAAAAAAAACTTAATTAATGACAAAGACATGGCCTGATTAGCACACAAGAAGACACCTGTTATTTTAAATTATGTAATCAAGTGTGGTGCTCCACAAGTAAGGATTAATTTCATTGACTTGTGCTGTTTGATTAGGAGTGCTCTTGTTAAGTCTGGTGTGAATGAAATCATCTATGCACCAGCCCGACTCCCTATCTGTTAATGTTCTATATGACTAGTTATAATCCTTCTGAAACTGGACAGCGGTGATGGATTCCTTCATTGACTCGGCAGTGTAATTATGTCATGTGGATTCTCAGGATGAAGAGACAAGGTGGAACATTAAAAATCCATTCCTTTCCATTAGGAAGTCATACCTGGGGAAGGAAAAATCCCTGCAGAATGTTTTATGACACCGAAACTAAAAGGCACAAGAATAACATTTTTTTAATTGTTGTGAAAAAACGAGGGGTGTTCAAATCATATCGGGGTGAAATTCCTGGTAAATGAAGGCATTAAAGCGATTGACATTTACAGAAGATTTCAAGCGCAGGACGCTGATGAGACTCTTAGCTGCAGTAAAACATTTGGCCTGCGCAAACGTTTTAAAGAACGGAGTACGTCCGTGAATGAGGATCCCGTCCGAGGTGTCTTGGAGCAACATTATTAAGAAGCTTACTGATTTGTAAGATGCGATTGCTTCTTAAGATGCACACCTTGGATCTTCATGTCCAGCAAACAAGCAGCACTGATAATCTGAATCTACGTAGTTTAAACTAGATAAATTTGACCGATAAATTTCACACCAATTATCCAGTGTAGGGTCAAAGGGGACCTGGAGACTGTTCCAAGAAACTCAAGGCAGGGGACACCCTGAATGAGGTGCCAATCCATTGATGGGGCAATTTGTAACCATGAATCAGCATGTTTTTGGACTGTGGGAGAAAGCAGAGAACCTTGAGGAAACCCACCAAGCATGGGAAAAAAGCAAGCGTGGGAAAAACATTCAAACTCCATGCACTTAAAACAGACCTGAGATCCCCTGAACTCCCACTCTGAAGGCTCTAACGGCTCGGCCACAGCGACACCCAGCTGCACATCAGCTCCCTTCATTCGATCATCCATGACTGATGATGTAAGCACAGCATAGTGACTTTACTTAATTGCAGGTCTGTTGTTAAAGGATAACATCATAAAATCTGAAAGTCTTTCATAATCTATCATTAACCCTGGATTTTATTGAGATTGTCTCATACAGTGTAACAAATCATAATCTTAAAGGACTGCTGAAATCACGCAGGCTAAAACTGCTTCTAATCAATTCCACATTTCTCACCAAGTCTAACTGATGAAGGCTTGTGCTTAACTCAAGATCTGCAGTCCAAATCAGGCACGCTTTGTGCTAACTCTCGCCGCTCTAGTTTCTCTAGCAAAGTGCTCACGTTGTCTCTCATGGCTGCGTTCTGTGTGTCATCACCGGCTATTTTACACAAAGCCACTTGTAATTCACAGTGGGCTCCATGGTGGCTTGGTCTAAATATATATTTGTTTACATGTGTTTCTGGACCATCTGGGATGGTTTTACATGGCCACAGTGAATTAGAACATAAGTTGAATAACAATTAGAGCAACTAAAAAAGGAGCAGCTGGCATCTGTACGAGAAGTTCTGCATAACCTTACAACGTCAAGCAAATGAGTACCATGTAAAAAAAAAACATTACCCTAGTTCCCTCTAAATCTCATTATTGTACCACTGACCCGTATAGCTTCAAGCCTGAGAGGAGTTTGTTTTTTCTTTAGGGGACATGATCTCTATTCTATATTTAAGTGATATCACCTGAGAGAGAGGGATTCGGTGCTGAATATATTCAGTACAGCAGCACAACTGTGAGTGTGATATTGCTTTTATACAACAGTTCCACAAACACTATTTTATGATCTGTTTGTTTATTTAACCAGTTATTTTGCTCCATCAACCCAAAACGTTCTACAATATACCTGGTTGCGCTAACTAACCATGACTCCTGGTAGACCTGGCAACCGACAGTTAGTGTAATTAACAGCGGTGAACATACGTAGTTCTAAACTCTAACCGGGACTATGTAGCCAGAAGGTGAGGAGAATAAACCATGGAGGTGGTGGACAGTCCTGAGAAACCAGATTCACTTTATATTTCCACTTGTTCTGCTTTAGAATATCAGCTCTGGGTTCCAGAGTTTCCCAAATGGCCTTAAATGGAAAGGTAACGCACTATACAGGGCGTACAACCCCTTGTTCCATACACCAAGTAGTGACACATCTGTGACTGTATACTACAGTACATACTGTATAGTTAAAAGTCTCAGTGCTGTTATGCTTTGTATCATGGAACACCTCTATTCCAATTAGATTCTGCAATCACAACTAATTGTTATATAAATGTGCTGCTCAAGAACATTTGAAATTTTGCTCAACAACTCAACAGCCTTGCCTTGATGGCAACCATCAGCAGAAATGCATTCTTATATTCAACTTTAGTAAATGCATGGTCAGGGTTTGCAAGGAATACAGATGATGTCAGTACATTACAGAGCACTATACAAAAACAAACATTTAGCAGTGTGTAACCAACTATCTGTGAAACCAGAGAATTTGATGGTACTGGAAAACAACTGGCTAATATTTTTGGCTACTTGTGAAATGTTAAAGGTTTTAGAGGATGCACAGGTCTTACATGGCATTGTATTGTACAATATGTAAGACCCATTCATTATCCATCAAAATGAGCAGTCTTTATATCTGAGATCATCATTTCCATCCTGAAAGCTGCTCATGTCTTCTGATCAATGGGAATTCATAGCTCCATACTCAGCCTCAGCACCAGCTGCACAGACCTGGAAATGGAGAAACATCTATATGCAAATGGGGAGCTCTTCTATTCTTCCACTCTACCTGCTTTCTCAGGGAGATCATATCCTCACATGCTTTTTTCATACCACTGCTATGCTGATGACACTCAACTCATTGATCCTATCCATCTTCAGTGCTTCTGCATAGATCCTATCATGTCTGCTTGGCATCTTATCATGTAAACTGGAACCAAACCACACTCAACGGAGCTGTCGCACATACCTGGAAATGACTGTCAAGATTTCATAATCCCCCCGAGAAGCTCCAGATCACATCTGACAACCTCGAGATAGCTAACCAACAATCATTTCCTGCTCTTACTCAGTCATATAGTATTCTCCTTAACAGGAAGAACATCTTCCCATTTCTGTCCCCAGGTGGCACTCAAAGGCTTGTTCTTGCACTAGCTTGTGAGGATATATTTTAATAGACACTACTACTTTTGAAAGTTGCACTTGGATATAAAACGTATGTCAAATACTGTAAATGTAAATGTATAACATATAGCAGAAATGCGTTCAAATGTAGACCATATATCTAACAGCGAAAGACAACAAAGAAGAAGAAGAAGATCTGTTTGATATGAGACCAAATACTGTTGCCTTAAATATAGCTGTGTTAAAGAAAAAGTAAAAAAAAAAAAAACTTCTTTGAGGTGTATTTCTGTTTAATATTCATTGCGAGTGCAACCTCTTTTCACACACTTGGAGGAAGCACCAAAGGTAGTCAGATAGGGAGCAACATTGTTTTTATACCACATATACAGAAAAAAAAAAATGCAGAAACCCATAAAATACAATTACTTTAACGTAAATAACATTCGGCAGCCACCATAATCCAGAGCAACGTACAGAACTACTTTACATCTCTATTAATGAAAACATCCTGATCCTGATTCAGTTGGTCAGAGACTAAGAATAGCATTAGTCTGTTAGTCTAAAAACTCTGTGTTAGATACAATAGTAAGAAACCCTGGGATTGGCTTTAGGCCTCCCGGGACAGTAAACAGGATAAACGGTATAGAGAATGAGAGAAAGAATCAAAAATACATTTGTATCATAACCATCCAAAGAGTGGTAACTGTAACCTGTGCAATATTGTTGTTTTCTACCATGGTCAGCAGGATTATGTATGAAATCCAGATTTTAAAAAAATAAGGCTGTAAGGCTACGTTCACATTACAACGTACATTACAACTGTTCATTCACTATGTTTTGGTCAGGTTTGTATTTGCACAACTTTCTCATTCTTTTCAAACAATGCATCCAATTCCAGTAAAAATCTGCTTGGGGTTTTGCTCTAGAGGGCGGCGCTCTGTTAGGTGGCTGTATTTATCGAAGTCCAGAAGAATAAAGAAAGCCAGATGCCTTGCTTTAGCTATTTTAGCAGCTGTTGCTAGCACTGCTGGTTTAGATGGTCCGCTCTGGTAACCTCTTAATGGGGAGCACATCATATTAAAAACTCTGATCTACTTTTCCTTGAATACATTGTGATTTTATCTGATTTCCCTGACAAATTAATACGTCATTTTCTGTGTCAATCTCGTGTCCATATTGTCTCATTAAGTCTGTAAGAGCCATATCGTATCAGTTATGAATTTGTTGTTGTGTTTATTTGTTTTATTTAAATGTATTATATCTTATTCTATTCATCAGTTAAGCACTAAGCATTTATTCATCATTTAAGCATTTACTGTTATGTTTGTTAGTTATGCATCCATTTTGACTGTCGTAGGTTGGTCTGTGATGTCACTCCACTGTTATATGAATTTGTATGACTATTGCATGGT
>JAQMYI010000038.1:31733658-31746655 GCA_030014275.1 Clariallabes melas
ACAAAGAATTCAATGGACTTCGTGTCGTAAGTAACGAATCTGAAACAAAGCTACGCGTCAAAACTAGTGGAATAATACGACCGCGTCCACAAAGTCCGTATGGGGATTTGTCTTGTATAGCACCTTTATACAGCTACAGTATATATAGTACCTTTATATAACTAATATTAGGAAATGCATACTGTAGCTACGACTCTGCTAAATCATATTCTGCATTAATTGCATGGGTTAGTCCCAAAATAAGGACTTAAACCAATACACAGGCAGAAATAACATAAGAAGAGTAGACCAAGACTATGGAGTGCTATGGAGAGCATGTAGAAAATAATAATAAACTGAAACAACGAAAAAACATTCTGTAATGCTGGAGTTGTAATACAAATAATGTCCAAAAAAGCAGCAGTAGGACAGAGGGAAAACTATTCCCTGAGGCCCGAAACAACCAGCACTTAGAGGGTGTAACTCCGAGACTGAGCACTGAACAATCTCCCAAAACAGAAAGAAAGAAATGAAAAGATAAAAGCTTTCGACTGGAAAACAGAAACTCACAGGGTCACTGACTGACTAGCTTTTGTTTTTGGGTTTGAAGATCATACAAGCAGAAAATATAAATAATAAAGTTATAAGAAGTATAAAAAAATTTGTTTTAAGTCTAATAACTAAAATAATTAGCTTGGCAGGAGTGAGGCAGTACCAGAGCTGGGCTCTGTTTGTTTATTTGTTTGTTTGTTTGTTTGTTTGTTTGTTTGTTTGTTTGTTTGTTTGTTTGATGTAAATCCCAATGAGACAAATCCAAATGATTGATTTAAATGCTTTCTTGGCCCGAATCTAAAGCTCACATGGTGTGATGTCAACACTCACAGCATTACCTCCTACAGTTTCATTAAAAAAGAAAAGGAACAAAATCTTATAACTGATGATTTTGACTTATCGGTTTATGTGCAACATCTTGTTTAATGTTTATAGACACATTACAGAGATAAACAGATGTAACTGAACTTGTTGGTACAAAAGTAGTTACAGTTGTGTTTAATTATTAGCACCCCCTCTTTTAATTGTATGTGTGTTTGTGTAAATTATATAATTAAAAGCATCTTATTGTAGCAGATATGGATAGTAGACAACATATAAATCTATTTCTGGAGTTCTTCCTTTTTTTTTTTAAATAACCTTTCTTTGGTGGCATCTCTGCACTTCTTGTGCCTGATTTTGCACACAACACGCACCTACTGTACCTTTACACAGTGCTGAGGGGGTGTTACCCATGCAAATGACATGCTAATCGTATACTAATTCTTTGTGCCTCTAATGTAAGATCAAGTGGGATTCATCGCTCAGCCCATCTGATTAAGAGCAGATCGGGATGATTAAAAACATTTGGTGGACCCGGCTTTAACTACACTTATATTTTAGAAAAGGAGCCTTGGAGAGAATCTTGCTGCATGAGACCCACTATTCGGGAATGTAGAGAATTATACCATGTTATGAATATAATCACAGGTAATAGAAACTGTTACTGAAAATTATTCATGTAAAAAAGATCAAGCATGTGGACTACCTGTATAGAAAAATAAACAAACTTATGAATATGCAACATGGTATAGCATTTAAAAAAAAACTAAGGAATTTTGAGCTTTTGGTTTTGAGCTAGAGACCCTGTTACAGATGCAGAAACAAGCGGCGCAGAGAAACAATCACCATCTACTTAGAGCACCACAAACCAGATGGCAAAGTTCACATGTCGAAAAAATAAGATCTCCTCGTTTAATCGCGATGTGTCTCAGTGCGAAGACGCTTTTGTCAAATTAGACATCAAGCGAGGGTAACGTTTGAGCCTCGGCAGCTGGCCAGGTGCCTCTAGATGCTCCGTCGCTGCTCAGGGAATTACTTCTGTCACTTTATGTATGATTGGGTTGGCCTTTTAAAAGATGGGGTGATTCCTATCAAGTTGCCATTTGGGGAAAGTAATTTAAAAGGACCCAGGTGAGAATCCCACTGGCTTTCACATCAAAGCTCTGAAGTAATTACTGAGACATCATTCCTGCAGATTCTGAAGCCTACAGGTCAGTTTTATGGTGTCAGCCATTCTAAATTATTCATTTAAGGCTGTTTTAAAAGATGCCAAGATACACATTATCCTAATTTTATTACTTTGTTTAACAATTAGTGCTGCCCTTAACTATCTGCATGGCTGATTATTTTATGCCTTGCTTTAAAAAATTATAGATTTTTCATTATAACTGTGTAATTACACTCACTCACTCACTCACTTACTCACTCTCTCATTCTCTACAGTGTTTATCCTGTACGAGTCACGGGAGGCTTGGAGACTCACCCAGGGCACTTGGGGCACGAGGCGTGGTACTGTACACCCTCAACAGGGTACCAGTCCATCACAGGGCATACACACACACACACACACTATGGGTTATTTGGAAACACCACTTAGTCTAATCTGCATGTCTTAAGAGTAGACTAGTGGAAGGAAACTGGAGTACCCTGAGGAAACCCACCAAGCCCGGGGAGAACGTGTACACAGAGGCGGGAATAGAACCTGGCTGGGAATCGGACCTGGACCCTGGAGGTGCAAGGCGACAATGCTAACCACTACACCACCTTGCCACCTTCCATGATTATTAATTTACATGTCAGAGGGTTTAATAACCAGGGTTAAGCTAAACTTTAAGGTAGAGAGTTCTGCATTTATTCTGCTTCTTATCATCATTTATATCACTGGAAGTAAATGTGAACCACTTCAGCCTGCAGTTGAGTGCGTTATTGCATTTTCTTTCATTTCCACAAATGTCTTGTAAATAGTGATTTCTAAACATATGGCAGATAAAGTAAGTACCAAATGTGTTTATCTCTGCCGTTATACAACCACTTAAATGGTCACAGCAGAATCAGCTATCAAAACCCGAGTGCAAAATAACCTAGAGTATAGCAGCGAGACAGTTTACAGATGTTCCTTTATTATCAAAACAAAACAAAAAAAAAGCAATTGTGAAATTAATAATATCTCTAAACCGCAGCAGTAACTTTCTCCGTCTTTTTCCTCTCCTGAAAATGAACATGAGATAAAAGCAGGGTGTGTGCAGAGACATCACAAAGCGTAAACTCCTCTGTCTTCAAGTTACAGCTTTACCACAGACTGTTCTGAAGTGTTACTCACACTGGAGACTCCTTCCTCGGATCCATGCAACAGAAACACATTTCTCACTACATAAAATGTTGCCATAGGAACAATTACACAATGTCGTGTCGAGCGATAAACCTTCACATCACTTCTGCACTGCGCGATATTCTGAGCTTAAAAAGTGTTTCTTAAACAGGAAGACTGTAGCATATAAACTGCATGTCATATAAACCACAGGAATCAGCACTGCACCTGCAGCACAGCCTCAGAACATGTCCGCCTCGAGCTCCATCTTCCTCCAGGTCGCGACGTATCGTTACGTGTTTCACCGCCAACGCACCAAGACTTGTTGTTTTCACGCACAACCTTTTGGTAATTACAGTCGTTTTGTTTATTCTCTTCACTTTTGGTCTACTCAGATCTCTTTGTTCCTCACCAGACCCTTTCCTGGTTCATTAACAGGCTCCTCTGCATTATTCTGGACCTGCTGTATTTCAGTAAAGCATTTCCTCGCGACTGTAGCCCATCCTGTCACCTGGTGCCGCAATGTTTAATTCCTTTCTCTTAAAAGATGCCGCTACTGCAGTTGACCACACAATTAGTCATTTATCTCTGAAAAGAAGAAAACAGATAAACAGATAACCTTCTCTTTTTCAGTTTCGCCATCTGATCTCATGTAAAATTCATAGGAAGGGCAGAGAGGCGGCACTCGGCTCCACTGATCCGTAGGAAAAAAAACTGCTGTTCGCTTCAGACCCTGCAAACAGGAGCAGTCCCGACTGCTGAGCCTCATTTCCAATAAAAGTGCCGTCGACTGACCTGAATCCCAGCGGTACACTCCGCCTCAGCAATGCTAATCGCTGCGCTCAACTGCCAGTTTATGCTAGCGTCCATCATTTATTCAGTACCTAGTGTACGTACGCTTCATTGACAGAGATTTTAGAAAGAGTTCATCAGTTAAAGCTAAAGATAAGCTGATTGTTTGTGTCTTGTGAGGACTTGGGTGCTTTGTAGGGGTATTATATATACTGTACCGTATACTCCGTGTTTTTACAGTACACTATCGCATTGAATGGATTAGTCGAGTGATGCGTATAGCCACGCCCACTTTTGGGGCAAAAGTGCTGTATTCGTCCCAAAAGCGATGGCTGCTGCGAGGAAACAGGGCACAAAACTGCTCATAACTTCCCTTTTAATCCACAGGTTTAACTTAATACAGAATAATACAAGGACTGGCAGTTTCATTAAATTCTGCCGAGTCAGTTTGCGGGATGTGGTGACAAAATTTGGCTGGACAGACACACGGAGATACAGACAGACAGACAGACAAACTTTTTTAGACTGGTTTCGGGTCCTCCAGTGTATGAAACATAAAGATATCACTGAAAGAGTGAGTCCTGACCAAAGTACAGACAAAACCATAAATAGACAAAATACTGCTAAATTGACTCAATTTTAGCTCATTGATATTGTTTCTTACTTGGGCAGTAATGGAGTTTCCAAAGATGACTTGATTTTATGATTGAATTTTATTTTAAATATCATATTTGGTATTCTTTAATCTATACATATGTACTGTATGTCTATACCTTTATCTATAACTTTAATTTTAATATAAATTTAAATAAATAAACAGTTACATTTAAATAACCTGTATTTAATATCTTATTTATATAATAATGTATAATTTTGTAATATAATCTTTACGTGTCTATGCACCACATGATGGTGTAGTGGTTAACACTGTCGCCTTGCACCTCCAGGTCCAGGCTCGATTCCCGTCTCTGTGTGCGTGGAGTTTGCGTGTTCTCCCCGTGCTTGATGGGTTTCCTCCGGGTTCTCCGGTTTCCTCCCACAGTCCAAAGACACGCAGATTAGGCTAATTGGTGTTCCCAAATTGCCCATAGTGTGTGAGTGAGTGCATGTATGTGTGTGTGTGCCTTGGGATGGATTGGCACCCTGTGCAGGGTGTACCCCGCCTCGTGCCCTAAGTCTCCAGGGATCGGCTCCAGGTCCCTGTGACCCTGAATACAGGATAAAGCGGTATAGACGATGAGTGAGTGAGTGAGTGTATCTATGCAGCACAGTGGCACCTTCAGGGTCCAAGTTTGATTCCGACCTTGGGTCTGTGTGTATGGAGTGCAAAATCTAGGAGGCTTTTACTCAAGAAAAAATTGCCTTCCCCAAAGATTACAATCAGCCATGATTGAACACCCATGGAAAACCCCAGAACCCAGAACCCAAAGGATCTCCTGCCAACGCCCTGGTGCCCGATGCCTAGAGGGGCCAGAGCAAGCGCAGTGACACAAGGGGAATCTGTGGCTGATTTTTGTAAATCTGAGTATAAATCCCAGATAATCACCGTAAGCAGGTGTGAAACCTGACTCTAAATACACACACCTGCATGAATATTGATGTAATCGTTGTTCCATCATCACCTTTAAATCATCATCGATCGACCTTAAAAAGCATGCTATTGGATGTATTACTACTGTATACTATACTCTAATAGTTATTATACATGGCCGTTTGCTCCTAACATAGATGCTCAAATAAACTTTGCATCTCACAACAATCGAAAGTGTCCGTAAATCCCGTCCCAGTTTGTACTACAGACGTATTTATGTAGGTAAGCCATATAAATGATTTGAGAGGAAATAATAATGTCTGTCGATCTCTTTTATACCAGGCAATCTTGTGAAGCAATTTAAGTGCACTGGTTCCTGTGGATTGATCCTCCTACGGTTAAAGATTCGACCAGATTGTAATTGAATGGGATTTTCAGCAAACACACTAAGCACACTCCTTACTGTGGAGGATAAATGACAAGACAAAGTGGGGAAGGAATTATGTTGGTTGTCTGCAGAATGCAGGATTCTGATTGGACAGGAGGCGCGGAATAGTTTTCTATAAAAGCAGATCTCACTTGTTCTACGATTTTACCGTTTCTATAGCAACAGCTCATTCACAGGTGCGTGATCGCTGTGGTGTTCGCTCCAATTAAATGAAATAAAACGATTGAAAATAAATAGTAAATAATTTTTCAACATCCCCAGGACAGACGAATTTGTGATCTGCCATTTATCATAAACCTAGAAACCTGCATGTGATTGTTTATACAGTATATAATCCGGTATACACGAGAATATATCAAGAATTAACATGTTTCCACAAACTGAAATATAACCATCCATCCTTCTCTTCACTTTCCATGACGTTTATCGTGTGTGTGGACGCTGGGCGGTACACACTGGATGGAATGGCAGCTCAACACATGGCACAACCACACACACTATAGTAAATACAAACGTACAAATGTTCGAGAACTTTTTTCATTTTAAAATGAATAAAATCAAACACCGTGGTTGTTGTGGCTTTAAAGCCGTTTTTCTCTTTTTCAAAGCGCCAGTGCTGGTTCACCGTCTTATATTCTACATTTACATTCAGGAGGAGAAGCTGTGTGTTGAACTGATCTTGTTGCAACACGCTCACACTCACAGCTCTCGAGATTTAGAGTATATATTATATATGCATATAGGGGGAAAAAAAAACATGGAATCAGGAGTATAATCTGCTCATCTTGTTCTTGTCTCGGCTTCTCCGGGATCGGCGTAAACAGGCCTGTGATAAAATCATGCACCAGTGTGTGCTGTAATCATGCTCGCATGGATCCTGTCGTTAAAAATCTAATCATGGTGTGTGTGTTTGGAAAAGCTCCACAGAGCCCAGAAATTAGCAAAGAAGAAAAAAAAAGTGATTGAGGGGAAAAAAAAAAAAAATCTTATATAAACAGTTCAGTTTTTCTTTATCACAGTTCAGAGGTTAAAATCTAATTTAGGGTTTAATTATATTGGCGTCTTAGTGCTGGATAAGAGAACGCAAATGTCCTGCGTCATGTGCTTTATGAGTCCGAGTCATGCAGCTGCAGTCCAGGCTTTTAAAATGTCCACATCTCATTACTGGGACAAACACCTAGCTGCTCGACTAGAATAAAAGGAGACAGATCGTGTAATTTAACGAGGAAGAGGGTGTGTGTGTGTGTGTGTCAATAGAAACCAGGTCAGCATGATATATTCAAAGCTGCATATTTATTATCATGTTAATAAGTTATTGATGTTGATATCTATGAACTGCATCTTATAAAGAACTGTGTGACACACACACACACACACACACACACACACACACTATAAAAGGACTTTCATTTCCACGCTGGTATTATATCGTAAACACACACTGTCCTGTTATCAGTCTTTAATGAGTCTTGTTTATTATTGCTGATGTCACAGTTTTAATCTTCTTCCTGTGTCTCATTTCTGCTCCCGCTTTCATGTCCAGTTCCTGAGACGTCACAACCTTAACCTGTCTCACTGAAATTTCATAAAATTCTGACGAGCTGCACTTGAGCTTCATGTCTGGGGGAAATAAATAAATAAATAAATATTTCTAGCATATCAAAATATATTTTTGATTATTAATTTGTTTTTCTACATGTTTATTTAATGGTTTGCTTAATTGAAAAACAAAATCTAAGGCTACATTCCCCTTATAAAGCCACATTGTTCAATTCAGATTTTTTGCTCAGATCAGTTGTTTCACATCCATAATTACGAGCGACTTTTATCCGACTCTAATGTGGATGCGTCTGTCCTCTGAAACGATGCGCATGTGTACATTGAGACGTCCTTGTTTGCACTACGTGGGTTCAAATACAGCCGCACCTCGGCATACCGGTTTAGTCCGTTCCAGAGGCGAGTTCTTAAGGTGAAATCTCATATTGTGAAACACGTTGTCCCATAGGCCAGGGGTAGCTCAGTGGTTAAGGCATTGGACTACGGTTCGGAAGATCCCAGGTTCAAACCCCACAACCACGAAGGTGCCACTTTTGGGCCCTTGAGCAAGACCCTTAAACCCTCAACTGCTCGTATGTATAATGAGATAAAAAATTTTTTTTAAATGTAAGTCGCTCTGGATAAGAGCATCTGCCTAAATGTAATGTACATGTTTTTTTGTGAAATGCCACAAGTTTGACATCATCACAACCACTAAGTTTATTTTAGGGACAGTGCTGGCTTAAACGGTTAGGGCTCTGGGTTACTGATCGGAAGGTTGAGGGTTCAAGCCCCAGCACCACCAAGTTATCACTGTTGGGCCCTTGAGCAAGGCCCTGAACCCTGTCTGCTCAAAGAGGCGCTGTATCCTGGCTTACATTGCGCTCTGACCTCAGTTTTCTAACTGGGATATGCAAAATAATAATAATAATAATAATTTCATTGTGCTGTAAGGTACATGTGACAAATAATTGAATCTTAATCTTAATAACGTTGTGACTCCTCAGGGAAAAACTTACAGTACATTCAAATAAGTCATACAATAAGTGATACATCATTGTATCACTTATCCTGTGCAGGATTGCGGGGATCCTGGAGACTGTACCGAGGAACTCATGGTGGAGAACATTGTGAGTGGAGGGCCAAGTCATCGCTGGACACAGTTATAGTTATATATTTTATATAATTTGGAAATGACAATCAGCCTACTGTACTGTAAATGCCTTTGGACTGTTGGGGGAACCCAGAGTATGTGGATTAAACCCCCCAAAAAACTCCACACACACACACAGCACCAGAGGCAAGATTCGATCACCCACCAATGCAGGTGTTATGCGACAGTGCTAACATAATGTGATTTAGTACAATTTGTAAGAAATTGCCCTCTCTACAACCCATCACGGCACATGTTTTGTGACCTTTCTCCAGTTGGGGCAGGTCAATGATGAGGGGTCTGAAAATCTAAGGCTTACTAATGGAAAGTGTGTTTCTTGTTTTTCCTCCCCATCCTGAGGCAGTGAGATGTGAATGGTGTTGTCACGCTCCTACAGAGCAGTATTCACACGGTAGCAGCAGAACGTGTTGGCCGGGAGACTTATTAGTGTGCACACCAAGCCTCTCTTCACGTTAAGAAAGAGAGAGAGAGAGAGAGGGATTGCACGAAGTCCATTTCGGAAAAAGAAGCAGAAAGTGAAGCAGCCAATGAAGCATGATTTTACACACACACACACACACACACACACACACACACACACACACACACACACACACACACACACACACACACTGTTGTCAATGAAGAAATGTAGAAGAGTGCAGGATTTGTGCATGCGCATGGCAACCTTCGAAGCCTCTCACACTCGCTCTTGAGGGAATACTGATGACTGCGACTCTAAGCAGCCCTTGTTTGAGATGCTGTGCTCTCTCTCTCTCTTTCTCTCTCTCTCTCTCTCTCTCTTCTAACTCACAGTTTGCTCAAATTGTTTCTCTCACTCTCTCTCTTCAAGATTCTTCTTCTCTCAGTATTGAGTGTGTCCCAGCAAGAGGTCCTGATTACTACGACGCCTACTGTGACAAGGCATAAATAGAAGCCTGTAAAAAAACTGTGTGTGTCTTAGTGTATTATCGATCTGTTGTCAGTTTATTGGGTCTATCGATGCCCGTCGTTGGTTCTGGAGAAACTCTGGGTGTGTGTGTGTGTGTGTGTGTGTGTGTGAGGGACATAAAATCTGGTCTACTCTGCCAGATCCTCAACTTTGTATTGATTATTTCCCAGCGTGAATTTTTTTTTGTTTAATCAATTTGATTGCTCTATAACGTTCCTAGTTAAAGATGCTTGGATCTTGGCCCTTAGTGGTTTCCCCTAGGTGTGTTCTTGTATGTGGAGTGAAATTTTAAAAAGTTAACCAATCAAAAGAGAAGTAACAACAACTTTGATAATGAACTTCAAAATTAACTATTATTTATTCCTATTATATAGAATATGTAACTACTTGGTCACGTAGAGAAAGATTAAACTCTGTCTGACTGTCCCTTGGGTTCTTTTGGCAACCCACATCTCCATCATCACCCCATCCCTAAAGGCTCCATTCCATTTCCATCAAATCGTGCAGGCTTCATCTTAACATATAACATAACCTTCACAAGCACTAATATCTTCCCTTCCTGTTATCATGCAGTTGCAGCTTTTCTCCATCTTTATATTCTTCCCCACAAACAGGTTCTCCAAACTGACCCCATCCTATCCCTGCAAGCTTTATCTCTTTCCCTATTCCATAAGCATGACCTTCCCTTTTCCATGTGGTTCTATCCCACTCTGCATGGACACTGGCCAGGTGTCTACCCGTTCTTGTAGGCTGCATCTTTACACCATCCATTTCCACACCATCGAAATCTCAATCTTCACACCATTCCCGTGGGCCAGATCTCCACTCCATCCTTGTAGACCGCATATCCACATCGAATTCACCTGAGCATGGTCTCCACCAACTCCTTGTAGGCCCCACTTCTGTACTGTACCTTTTCTGGTGGCCAGATTTTGACCCATCCTTGCACCCCATTCCCACAGTCCAGATCTCCACTTTATTCATGTAAGCCTTATTTACATCTTACTTCTGCCCCATATTCCTGCCATTAATCCATGTCCATCTCATCTCCTTGCATCACATCTCCACACCTTGTATCGGTGGGCCAAATCTCCACCCCAGCCCTGTAGACCCAGTCTCACTCCATCCCTTTAGACGCTATCACCACCCCATCCCAATAGACACTATTTCCATTCCTTCTTCCAAGGCGGCCTCAACACATTCTCTTGTTCTCTGTTCTGCTAATTTAACTTCACCTTTTCTTTCTGCAAGGTCCATCTCCATCCCCATCATATCCTCACCAGCCTGTTCTCTCTTCGAGCCCCATTCCTCCAGGCTCTGATTCCGTCCTTACCCTATTGTCTCACTGTATGAAGATTTATCACTGCTGTAACATAAACCTCCTTGCTGTTGCAAACGATTTACGCTACAGATTTGTTCATAATCAGCTTGATAAATGAGGCCCGTTGTTTGTTGACATACGCATTATATATTTTTGGACAGTTTAAAAGAAAGCATATCTACAGTAGGTTTGCTTAAAATGCACTCACATTATTTTAAGCAATGGTCTTTGTTTTTTTTTTGTGTTTTTTTTTTTGAGCCCATGCTATACAGTATATATTATTATTTTACACTAATTGATAAGTAAATTAACATGTAATTGGTGAATTAGCTGAACAGTAGGTTTTTATGTCATTCTTTCATTTCAACACTCTTTCTCAAACACTTTCCCTCTCATTTACAGATATTACCCACAATGCCTGACCCCTGCAAGACACACAAATCTGAAGCCACCCGGAGTCACTAAACCCTCATTTGCAATAGTTAATAGCTATGAACCATGTGCAATTTGCCTTTCAATTGCTATCTGTGTACATTTATTCACTCGCTAATTACTCGTTAAGTAATAATGATGAGCTCCCAAGCACGCTCTGTCTGCAGGCCAGCAGCGGCGCTCACGTTCCGCATCCAAGCTGCCCCTGGCGCAGGCGTTTATTGGTTTGTGTATTTATTTACTCGACTGGTAATGATGTTCGAACACTTTCTCCAGGAGCGAATAACTAACGGCTCAGTGAAAGAGAGAGGGGGAGGAAACGATGCACTCGTTCTTTTTCTGAAAAACTTTTCATGGCCATCATATTTTTCCTCTCTGGGGAATTTGCATAATACCTCAAGTGTTTGCATTTGTTGGCTTCGCTATAAATTGGAAGAGGAGAAGACAGGAAACTGAGCGTCTGACAAGAAGAAGAGTGTGTGTGCCTGTGTGTTTGTGTTTGTGGGTTGTGTATGTGCATTTAAATCAAGTGTGGTGTTTACATATAAATGTGTGTAGGAAAGGTAAACAAAAGTAAACAATCCCAACCAACATGCAGTACACCATTACCAAGAGAAACAACGCAGGCTCCATGTGCCATTACATAAATACACTATAAAATAAAATAGATAATGTG
This sequence comes from Clariallabes melas, assembly GCA_030014275.1. Lineage (NCBI taxonomy): Eukaryota > Metazoa > Chordata > Actinopteri > Siluriformes > Clariidae > Clariallabes > Clariallabes melas. The sequence continues at coordinate 31,745,660 of JAQMYI010000038.1, forward strand.
GGAAGAAATATCAATAATTAAAACACAAAACACAGCTTGAAATAAAACACCAGAAACCAGACTTTACAGCAATAAAATATATGTTTATATGATCATATGCATCTTGCATATAAACAGTTTGACTGCAATATGAGATAAATCCATTTCTGCAGTTTTGAGTTTTTCGGGGAGGTTTCAAGCTGGAAAAGGATAACAAGTTGGTTGAGAATATCTTCTCTTTGAGTCACAAGGGCTTTAAAAGCACAAATGCCAAAATATGTCAAAATTGTTTGGGTTATGTAAGTGTGAATTTGGTGTGATTTTGCAAAACACTATAACTCCACCTCCCACAGTTTTGGCACAATGGATAAATCAGCCTGCATTTGTGTTTGTGGTTATATTTAAGTATGCAGTTCAGTATCCAAAATATGTTGGTTAAGCTTTAATAGGACAAAAAAATATCAAACTCAAGCTTTGATTGTGATTTTGTAGTGATTCAGACAGAAAGTAGTAGCAGCAAATTAGAAAAATAAAGTATTGAGATTTGTTGCACACAAAAACTTTTATAAGCAATACAGTACCAAAAACTTCTGCTTACTGCATCATTGGCCTTGTCATCTACAGTACCAGTTTTGGGTTTAATTTCTTTTAAAATTATTATGCAAAAAATCTTGTTTCAGTCATGTTTAGACATTCAGATCCAACTAAAAATGCTAAAAAAATATATATTTAAAAAACCTGCTTGCTTTTCGTCCTTTCATTTTTGTACTATCTGGGGCCAGCTTTTTGCTCTTCTCTATAGGGGTGTGGCTCAGCAGTAGCTTTTTTACATTTGGAGGACGAGTGAAAGTAAGAGAATTTGAGGTATGAAAAATGCATTATCTGAGGGGTATTTCAGATGGGCATTAACACACACACACACACACACACATATATATATATAAACGCCCCTTTTTCAGGACTGTGTATTTCAACAATAATGTTGTAAAAATCCAAATAACTTTACAGATCTTCATT
>JAQMYI010000038.1:31754922-31762422 GCA_030014275.1 Clariallabes melas
TTTTGTCTGAACGCTAGTTGGTGCTCCAGTATAATCGGTCCGCCGAAACTCATCCAGTGAGAAACGTTCCGCGGTGCGAAAATAAGTGCGATTAAAATGCGTTAAAAAAATCTAACGCGTTATTTTTGTGTAATTAATTAATCTAAATTAACGCGTTAAAGTCCCGGCCCTAAAAATAATGTAAAATATTTTTTTGGGCCAAGTTGAGTAAACTTAAAAAAGCTGTGCAACTTCACTAAAGTTTTTTTTTTTTATGTTGAAGCGGCTTTTTTTCTTATTTTAGATCAGATTGTCGTGTGATATTCTTGTGTCATGTTATGCTACAGTATGTTGTCGTGTCATATGTATATGCCATGTCATGTGTTAAGTTTTGTCATGTTACAGTATGCCATGCCATGTTATGTTATATGCTACACTTTGTTACATTTTTTCTTCATCTGTCTGTTTGTTAAACTGTATCTATATGTATTTAGTGTTTGTATTGTGTTTCTTTTTTTTCTCATTTTCATTTCCAATCAAATACCCTGTAACACCTCTATTTAATTTTTAGATTAAAAAAAAAAATAGTCATATGAACCAAATAATCACTTATATATTGAATGCAACTATGAATTGTTTACAAATATATCTGTAGATTATTAATAATATATAATAATAACAATAATTGCTGCAGTACTAGAGGAATTAAATTGTAAAACACTAATAAACGTCAGATTGGTGAGAGTAACTCTGCTTCACCACACCATTGTAATGATGATTATTTTCCTATAACAGCACCACAGATGGTGCACAGATGGTTCCTTTCTTGACTAAACCATTCTATTCCATTTCTTTTAAATATGAACCACTAAAATCTCTTTTTTTTTTTTCATCTGTGCTTAAACCAGCATTAAAATAAAAAAAATCATTTTTATGATTTTCTCTCTAGACTTTCGCTCCAGAGGGCGTGGCAGCAGGAGAACAGGATACTCACATTTCTATTTAAAGTCATATTTTTGTCCTTTGCATGTCAAATAAATACAGTGCTGTGGTTTAATAACACTTTCCCTCTCCTCTGCCTCTGTCAGATAACGGCAGCATCTAAAGAAGAATGGTGTCCATTAGTAAAATTCAATTTAAACATTTAGCTGTACAGGTACAGGGACGACAAATGGCTCGACTCTGTCTGATTTTATTACTTTAGAGCAAATCCTTCAAGATGATTGTCTAATAAAACCAGCAGTAAATCTTTACTAAAAGCTGAAGTCTGAATTTCAAGCTTCAGAAGAAGATCTCACACAGGATCTCTTCATCTAATCAGCGGAGTCATCTGAAGGAGCTGAAGTGTGAGCTTACACCTTTTGGCTCAGACTCTATCTGGCAAAATCTGCGGCTACCTGTGAGGACGTACAGATGGTCAGGAATCAAGATGGATGGTCTGGTGGCAACAGGAAGGAATACCAGGAACGAGCAGCAGCAAAGCCACCAGTGAACCAACACTTCTGAATCTATCAGTGTAATTAACAAGGAGGGGAAAAAACAATGAGGATAAAAAGCAGTGAACTAACCCTTTAAAAGCATGTTAACCTGGAACATGTTGACAAGCCGGCGATTTTAAAATAAACATTTATTAATAGTTAACCTTGCCTAAACTCCATCTATCTGTCACAGATAAATAAACAGCTGTGTGTATACAGTGTGTGCATATAAGCATTATTGGGAATGAAGGTGTAAAAGTGATTGACATTTACAGTAATCACGGAGCCCCTGAACAATCAGCGAGTAGAACGATCCATGAAAATCAACATCAGCAACTTGCGGAAGAGACGCTGTGGGACGTTTCACCAACATTACAGGAACTCGGCTGGAACACTACAGGAAGTCCGATCATGTCTCCGGTGTACTGAGAAAACGTTCTACCTTGATGGTGTCCAAGCTCTAGAGAAACACTGGGATAAGTGCATCAGTGTATCAGGGGATTATATAGAGACTTCAAGGGAGTTTTTACTCTCAGGACTGTGTTCTGTTATTCTGCACAATCACAAGTCCCAGTTTGAGTTAAACAAAGGAGGAGAGAGAATAAAGAGAGAGGCTGGTGAGGAAGCAGGAATGTTTCTCAGCATTACATAGAATTAGAGATGATATATATATATATTTAATTTATTATTTAATGCTGAGAAGCATTCCTGTGTCCTCACCAGCGTCTCTCTTTATTCTCTCTCTGTCTCTCTTTGTGTTATTGAGAAACCACAAAGAAGCGCAAACTCAGACTCAGCTTTAACTCTGACTGTTACAAACCCCTTCCATACGTGCTACACAAAAACATTTCTCCTTACAGAAAACTTAATCATAGCAACGACTTTATTTGAATCACTTTATATCGAGCTCTCGGGGTCCACGTCTCTGTGAATGAGCTGTTACTATGGAAACCATAACGTATTAGAAAGAGCACCTTCATACGGTATAAACCTGCACTAATGTCAGAGCTGCTGTAATCGAGAGTTCATCAACACCTTCATCTCAGTGGAGGCTCATGTAAACCAAATATACGTTCGTATTTTTTTTTTACATACTCAATAACATTCCTTAGTAGTTTTGTGAATGTTTTAGAGCACAATTTTATTATAGCAGCACTAAATTTAATACGGTCTCTTACGAAGACGGGAGTCACGTACAAAACCTCAGCTTCATTCTGAACATCCAGAGAATAAAACCAAGCTAGAAAAAACTGTCCTTTAGTGGACTGGGGTAATAATAATAATAATGTCTGCATGGATGTTAAATGTGACAGTGAAGTATGGGATTTTAGAAAAAACAGCCAAATCAGGGATGATCGAAGAGATAATCGGGCTGTCTGTGCCAGTTGTATTGTTTAAAGACCCATAAAAACAGTCTGCATGCACTGATGGCTCAGTGGTAGGTGTTTCGCCTGCCATGTGTAAGGTCCGGGTTCGATTCCCAGCCAGTTCCCAAACCCCAGCCACTGGATGCAGTGCCGGTCCCAAGCCGAGTAAAATGGGAGGGTTGCGTCAGGAAGGGCATCCAGCGTAAAACCTGTGCCAAGTTTGTATGTGCGGACCAAATGGTCCACCGTGGCGACCCCTTACCCCGGTAAGCAGCCGAAAGACCAAAAAAAAACAGTCAGTCTGCTTAACAATGTCTTACTAGCTAATTAAAATTAGCTTAAAATTAGGTACACACTGTACTGCCGTACACACCGTAACCTCATCATCATCATCATCATCAAAACATAGAGCTTACATGTCTGTACAGACAAGTTTTATATACTGCTTAAATAATGTGTAAATATCAAACACCATGTTTTTAACACCATGCCAGTTTCTACGACTACATTCATGGCGGGTCAGTTTTTGCTATTCAGTATTAAAACCAGATACGATTAATCTTTTTTAAGAAGATGATTTTTTCTCTAAGAACTTTAAAGCAAAATCTGGAGTTACTTGCTTAAAAACGTCAATGATATCTTCATGTTTCATACACCGGAGAACCCGAAACCAGTCTCAGAAAAATGTCTGTCTCTCTGTATATCTGTCTGTCTGTCCAGCCTGATTTTGTTGCACGCAAACGTGTCTGGACAGAATTTACTGAATCTTTTGTGGTACTTACATTAGATATCAGCCTGAAGTTTATCCTGCACTATAAGTGAAATCAGAATGTTAAGTAAATGTTGAGCGACGTTATGTGTTGGATTTAATAATCTACTTCAAAATAATCTACTAATGTTCTACTGTCTCAATGTAAACAAACTCCTGCACCAATAGATATTAATTAGAAAAGATAAACATTTAACTATTTTTACAAACTCTTTCCCCATCAACAGGCCCTCAGCTAGTTTAATATACTGTATGATTTTATATAATTTGTTAGAAATAGTGTTTATTCATTAGTAAATCAGGTTATAAAATTATCAATAGACATGAGCTGATTTGGAATAAAATATTTAAATGCGTTGCTGGTGTTAGAACTTCCTAAAAGCAAAAAAATCATTTCAGACCAGAAAAGCAATTTTCACAAAAATACAAAATGTATTTAGAATTTCAAGGCATTTCTGTCACGTGAGTCTTTGGGGATGGTTGTGGCGCGTATCACGGCAGATTGCAGCTTTCAGTGCTTCCTGATTGCTCTCTCATTGGCTGTCAGTGGTGTGGCATTTCGTTCCTTGCGCTCGTTTTGGATCCAGCTACCTGAAAAGCTCTCCCCCGCCGAGTAAGACCCTGGCATGCATTGACTTTTCCAGATCCCCGCCAAGTAGCACATATGTCTGCCTGTTTACTCTCTCGCCAAACCTTGGACCGGTGACTCAGGTAGCAGCATGGTGTCAGAGCTGCTGCTTTTTTTTTTTTTTTTTTTCTACACTAACGTATGAAACTCTTACACAAATCCACATACAGAAGCCCTCAGGCTTTACAGATTTTTACACGCATAACAAAGCTTCCATCGACTCAGCCTCCAGTAACACACACTGGATTAAAAAAAAAAAAAAAAAACGCTTATTACTGTCTCTAAACAGGATGAATAACCAAGGACAGGTATAAGTAGACACGTTTTCTACATCGTCTAAAAGCTTCATATTCAAGGTTAATGGATAATCATTAAAACTTTTTTTTGTTTTAATTTATCTGACTAATGAGCCGAGCAATTCATCACTTCTCCTTAGCGTGAGTCTACAAGTCTTAATTTGCTGCTGCTCTTATAAAACTCTATCCAGTTTACGTCTGATGAAAGCATCTGGATTGGAGCACGATAAGGTTTCAGCATTCTATCAGATTGCCATCAGATCACCGCAACGATAAACCAGAACAATAAACGTGTTGCTCCTCAGGTGTGATAGATCACTGACATATCAAACGCGTGAGGAATGACGTTGCATTTTCAGATGCGTTTTAGAAACTATTTTGGTTACAGTATAACATCTGGATGAGTTTTATTAATGATGTAACAAATGCAGGGTTGCGTCAGGAAGGGCATCCGGCGTAAAACCTCTGACAATTTGTTGTGCGGATCGAATGTTCCGCTGTGGTAACCCCTCAGGAACGGCCCAAAGACCAACAACAACAAAGGGAGGGGCTTTAGAATGGATCTTGGTTGAGTTTTGATTTTGGGAGGAGTTTTGGTTATAATACAGCATATCATTTATGATGTAAGGGGGAGGAGTTTTGGGTATGATGTAACATTAGGAGGTGTATTCATGTAGATATAAAGTACAGTACTCATTTAAGGTGAGTTTTGGTTATCATATGGTTGCCTGTTCGTTTTGTGATATAAGATGCGTTTCGGGAGGAGTTTACGTGATGTAATTCAGTGGGAGTGGTTTTGATTTTTGAAAGTGTATACTGGAGAGATTAACACACTTCTATACACTGATCAGCTGTGTATAGAAGTGTGTTAATAAAGCTGTTCAAATTCTAATTTAAATTTCGTGCTTTTTGCAGCTGCATTTTGAATGATCAAATTACCGTGTGTAAAAATTAAATAAAATATAATAAAATAAAAACTCAATGCACAGCTGACATTTCGCATTTTCAGAATATCCATGAAAAGAAATAAGTGTTGGCACCTAGATGGCGTGATTGTTAATTCCCCAACTGTCAACCTTCACACAGGCGGACCAGCGAATCATTAACGAGATATTAAAGATCACTATACAGCGCCGCTGCACTCATAAAACTGCCCCACTGTGTGGTATTACATCTATATAAATGAAGTTCAGCCATAAAACATGGCATGTAATATAAGACACTCTACCACACTTGGTCCAATTACGCTACACCATTGTCTGCCCATGACAAAGCCACCGATTCATATATGTTGATTATTTCATTAAGACTTTTATTGTCGGCATAAATAGTGTCCTTGAACCAAATTTCTAATTAATCTTTAATAAAACTCGTGAACGCTTTCTCTCTATTATGGTAAAGAAGGAAATAAAGTGCTTAATGAGTTTTCCTGCATGGCATTACTTTGGACAGGCGGTTTAGCCGGACAATCGTTGAAAACAATCGTTGCTAATCTGGTCCGCAAAGAGGTAATGGTTTATTATTAGACCTATCCATTACGATAATGAGATTCACACCGTTCTGTTAGCAGCCACTACTACAGAGAGTCCGGCCCTCCCAGGGATTATGGGTGATGGAGGCTCTATAATGCATTGCCCGGGTCCGTGGTTACTAATGCAATAACACCTTGTGGATATTGACACGTCCTGCGAGGCTCTGGATCTTCATTTATTATTAAACATTGTGTTTATTAGCACAGGAAGGACAATATACAGCATACACATATTGTCTCCTCCTATAGCTCGTTGCCATGTGTGTGTGTGTGTGTGTGTGTGTGCGGGATTAAGGAGAAAATTAAACTATAACTAATTTACACTTTCTGATAAACTCATGCTGATACAGCTACAGAATTATTGTATAATTGGTATAGGCATGTTTTTAAAAGTACTTTATTTTCTTATTTTACATTTAAAAATTAGTGATATATATTATTAATATTTTTATTTTGGATAAATGTGTGTATTTAGTTATTAGAGATATAAAAGAGATACCGATATTCAATATTACAGTAACCTACTTGTTGTTAATATTTATATCGCTACAACATACCGTTAAACTTGCTATTTTTACAACAAACTACAAAGCTTAACATGAGATAAAACTTCACAACATACTATGAAACTTTACAAACTTTACGCCATGCTAAAAACTTTAAAAGTATACATTTTAAAAGCATACTTTACAAGTATAACTTAACAGCAAACTATAAAGCTTTAGTACTGAACAATTTAGTGCAAACTTTTAGGTACCAAAAACTTTTAAACAAACTGGGAAAACTTTACACTTTTAAATCGAAGTATAGAACTTAAAGAATATTAATGTTAACGTACTTACAATATACTTTGAAACTTTATAACATACTGAATAACTTGAGAACATTAAGACTTCACACTGTCCTATAGAAAAAGTAGAACTTTAAAACATGAAGCAACAACAAATGAGCTTTACAACATTCTCGAAATCTTTACAACTTTACACCTAGCTACAAATTTTTACAAAATCTTGTTTTGCTGTTGTTGGATTTTGTAAATATCACACATTGTGTTAACAATTAATGTATGAGTCATAAACAGTTATGTAAGCTGTAATGCTTTTAATCAATACTAATATTTTATGGTGATAAAATGTGTTATAATCCAGGCTTTTACTCATACAGGTTTGTTAATTTGTGGTAAACATCGCTATAACATGCTGACTATACAGTATATAAGTAGTTATAAGGATGTAGAGAGTGCCTTATAGATACTTTATAACAGGATATAAATATATTTGTTTATACCGATTGTATGATAGTTTTCTACAATGAAGTCTGCTTTTAGAGCTGGTTGTTGGGGTTAATCTGAAGAATTGACATTAAAAACGTTAAAGCCAAAGGTCTCACAGGTGTGACCATAAGTCTTGGCACCCTAAATTCCCCAAATCCCATCTTAGAAAGGTTAATTAC
>JAQMYI010000038.1:31852210-31863682 GCA_030014275.1 Clariallabes melas
TGATTATACAATGGCGGAACTACTTCAGGGTTGTAGGCAGGCTGAGAAGGAGCAGAATTATGCCTAGTATTTCTTCTGCCATGTTGCAACTTCTTCCGACACCGTTTCTCCCAATGTCCCAGTTTTCCACAGCAGTTACATTTGCTTTCTCTTTTAGGCCATCTATTGTCTGGGTCTGTTGTGCTAAATGAAGCTGCTGCTACTCTCACCTTTGCCTTAACATCAGAATCCCTTTCCCATGCAGCTAACCTGTCGGGGTTACTTCTGAGAGTCATGGTAGACCAAGTTAGATCTAGGAATGGCAATGCGTTTCTGTACTCGGCTATAAGGCCATCTGACCAGATGCGGACTAGGGGTCCCTTATCATCAAGCATACTTTCAGAATCCTCAACTATTCCATTGTACGTTACAGCTGACAGATAAAACCGTTCAGTGTATTCATTTACAGATTCTTCTTTCTTCTGCACACAGTTAGTAATTCTGAACCAGTCTACCTTGGGTCCCATGATGTTCTTTAGAATTTTCAAAACACCTTCTCTCAAATCACTTTTACTGGCATATTGTAGTTCAGAAGTAACAGCAGACTCAAAACGGTTGAATTCAGACTCAGTTAGAATTTGTGACATCAGCTATGTGACTTCTGATATGCATTTTACTGATCAAAGCACTAAATTCTGAAAAATTAGTCTGTGCTGAGGGTAAGCTTTGGGGTAGTCTCTCTATATCCTTAGGTCCTAGTGGTTTAGCAACAGGTTGTACTTGGACAACAGAAGAGTTGGGAGTAACACTTTCAATACCCTCAATTCCCTGAGATCTTTTTCTAGCACCACATACCTTCACTGAATTTACAGGCACACCAGTTACTGATTGGATGGCTACATCTGTTTCAAAGAAAGTTTGTAAGTCAGGATAGTTGTTATCAGACTGATTAACTTTATCCACATCAGTTCTTGCTGAAGCTTGGTTGCGGTTCAGTTTCTTAGTCAAAGAGGATGCTCTCGCACGGAGCTCCTGGATCTGTTCCTCTAGCTCTGAGATACGCTGAGACTGTTGTGTACTTCGCATTAAACCAAATTCTCTATGGCAGCAGATAATGCCTTTCACATTTTTCTTACGAATGCATGCTCCTAATACCTTTTTTACACTCATCTACAGACCAAGTCTTGTCTGCATGGACCTCATACTTCTAAGTTAATTCTTGTTTAACTTTCTCAGTTACTATTAGGTTCATTTGCACTCCTAACAGTGATTTGAATTCGCTATCAGACCAAGAAGGAGTCGCAAGACCACCTTTTTTAGTTGTGTGGTTCAGTCTAGCATTCTGCTTAAACATTTTGTGAATTTTTTTTATTACCACACAATCAAAACACTAAAACTGCTCTGATCAACAGAGACTTGTTACGCTTGTTAAGACAAAACACTTAAACTTCTCTGATCAACAGAGGATAACACACAAATATTAGCACGTAATATTTCTCTCCTGACGCAGTTTGTCTGCAGTACTTCTGTTTTTTGTCTGTTTTTTTTTTTCTTTCTTTTTATTGTTTATAACAATAACCGTGGCGATGCACGTGCCTTGATGAGATGCTCCTGTACCTGCAGGTCACTTCACCTCAGCTGAGGATCTGAACCTTCTCATAGCGAAGAACACACGTCTGGAGATCTATGTGGTCACGGCAGAGGGGTTACGGCCGGTCAAAGAGATCGGCATGTACGGCAAGATCGCTGTCATGGAGCTCTTCAGACCCAAAGTGAGCCGCCGTGTTGCGGTTTTGATTTTAATTCTAATTATTATGTGTTGCGTATTTCATGTTAATTCTGTTCTTTGTGTCTGCTCAGGGTGAAAGTAAGGACCTTCTGTTTATTTTGACGGCTAAATATAACGCCTGCATCTTGGAGTACAAGCAGAACGGGGACAGCATCGATATAATCACTCGTGCTCATGGAAACGTCCAGGTAGAACCTCAAACCACAGAACTTTAGTCTATAACACTAACAGCTAATTAATGAGAGCGCAGTGCTGTACAAACACACACAATCTCTCAAAAACAGTGGGAGAATTATCTTTCTGTGCTGGGATAAGGCGGAGTCAAGGGGCGTGTCTATAAAATGAGTGTTATTTTTTCCCTAACATTCCATCCACCGTGTTATCCTGGTTGTTTATGAATGCACCTTTAAACCTTATTCCTGGCGTTTGTGTTGTTTAGGATCGGATCGGCCGCCCGTCAGAGACCGGGATCATCGGTATCGTGGACCCGGAGTGCCGTATGATCGGCCTGCGGCTCTACGACGGCCTTTTTAAAGTCATCCCTTTGGATCGGGACAACCGCGAGCTCAAAGCGTTTAACATCCGTCTGGAGGAGCTGCAGGTGATAGACGTCCACTTCCTGTACGGGTGCCAGGCGCCAACCGTCTGCTTCATATATCAGGTACCAAACCTTATCCAGAGACGACCGTCCTTAATTAAATATAGTAAATATAATGAATGTCTATACATAAAATTATAGCTTTAAAGTAATAAGTATCAGTACACTAAAAACATAATTATGTAGAATATTTAACATGATATGTAACAGGTTTTAAAATATTAAGTTCATTTTTTAAGTGTATATAAAATATATTTTTTAACAGAATTTATATATTTATTAAGCATAAAACATTAATTAAATACAACTTGTATTTAACTAGTGTCTGTCATCTGAGAATTTGCACATCAGCCTCCGCTTCAAACTCGAAAAAAGCCATAGCCACTAGGGGACATGAGGATCAATTCTGGAATCACTTTAATTCTTGTGTCTGACAGCTTTGCAGGTTACACAATAATCGTCCAAAATGGATTTAACTAAGTGAGAGAGCGAAGAAGAGCGAGGTCGGGTTCTCTCCCTACGGTTCTTTACGATCATTTTTAAAACAAGAAGATTAATGTCTAATATAGCAAAATGGTCCATATTAAAAGGAGGCACCTCAAATAAAACAAGGGCTTTCATATCCAGTTCCCGACACACTGCCTCCACAGGTTAAACACACTAACTACAATTTGGGCAGCAGGCTGGCGTTAGACAGATAAACCAACGCCAGTGTAGAAGTCAATCGAGCGCCGCTACAAAACGCAACAAAAACGTCTAGGACGTTCAGAGCTCGTTCGTTTATCCAAACATTTTACGCCCGTGTGAACAAGGCCTAACAGTTAAATCACTACTTCTAAAAAACAACAGTTAAATAAAATTTTAACTAATACAACAAAATAATTATTTAACTAAGCTTCTAACACAACTAACTAACACATACTATTCTATTAATCCTTTAAAGGACTTGTAATACACAACTTTATACTAAATCTTTTGTGAATACATTTAAACACTTAAACAACAATCACAGCATAACAAGTTACTCTTTCTCTAGTAATGAGCACTATAGTGAATAAATGAAATATCAAGTAACTCAATCAAAATTCAAGTGATCAGTCCTTCTTATAAGTAAAGAGCGTATTATCATACCATCAGTGTCCCTGAATTGAGCAGCAGCCGATGCGCTTCCCTGTCTCACATATGCTTGCACATGGTGCCTGTATGCTGAGTTAAGCCTCCATTAGCGACTGAGGTGATGCATACTGTGATGTCATACTCTGATGTCATACTGTGATGTCGTACTCTGATCATGTCACAGTTGTTCCTTGTCGAGTGACTTCAGCTCCATCATTTCACTTATTTATTAACTTTACAGTGTCTTTCAATTTAAACGTTTTCTTAAACATTTATTAAGAGATATTTATTAAACTAATAGATAATAACTTGTATAAATATTAGTTCATTAAGATTAATTTATAAACCTATATTAGGTTGTGCTAAAGCTGTTCATAATTATTTTTAAACATCATGTTTGTTCATTTAACAGTTTTAAGTGTTTAGTCTTTATCAATGAAACATGTTAATTATGTCAGTCATTACTGAGCAGTAATACTTTTTATTTTAGTATTTAATAACAGCTTTTACTTATTTATTTGTTTATATAAAAGAGTTGAACATTAAATCGCCCGCTAAAATTTACTTGCAACATTTCACCCTGATTATTTAGACTTTTCGTAGACAGTGATTAAATGCAGTTCTTGTGTTTTGGCTGATGTTTGGTGCCAAAGCTGTGTTCCATGATGTATGTTGTGTATCATATTGAAGAAATCAATATCACGATAAGATGATATTTATTCCGTATCGGCTCACTTTCATCAGCCGAACATTTTTAATAACATCTTTAAACATGATCATGTTCATTATAATAATTGCTTGGATCGTCCTGCTTAACGAAATATAATCTATATCCTGATTAACGATTAATTAATTAATGTCAATTATTTAATTTAATTTGATTTATTCGTATTCACTCTGTTGATGAGATTTATTCTCGTTCAGTGATTTCATCTTACGTGTTCTGCACCTCTCTCTCCAGGACCCTCAGGGACGACACGTGAAGACGTACGAGGTGTCTCTGAAGGAGAAGGAGTTCAGTAAGGGTCCATGGAAGCAGGAGAACGTCGAAGCGGAGGCCTCCATGGTCATTCCCGGTGAGCTGAGTTTGGACACTTCAGGAGAGTTTATATTTTTATGAACACTTGTATAAGTTAGTGGAAAAATCTGATGTGTGTGTTTGTGTGTGTGTGCAGTTCCTGAGCCATTCGGTGGCGCTATAATCATCGGGCAGGAGTCCATCACCTATCACAACGGAGATAAATACCTGGCCATCGCACCTCCGACAATCAAGGTACCCGAGACTCTGGTGAAGTGATGGAAAGGTGAAGATGTCAGTGTGAACACTAAGTGTACCAGAACTAGTGTCGCATTTTGGCCTGAAACCAAGAGAACCGAACTACAAGTGTGAACACACCCTTATTTTCTATAACATGTACACTGAGGAGACTTGTTAAGTCTCCTATGGTTTCTATAGTAACAGCTCGGACGCAGAGAGCCTCGGTAGCTGTAAGGTGATGTTTATTATGGACGGAGTCTCCAGTGAGAGTCAGAAATCAAGCAGTGACTTGTAACTCATGTAGCTATGATCAGGTCCGCGTCTTAACATGATACAGTTCCTGTGTTTTACTGAGTGAGTTTGTTATCTGAATCCTGTAGCAAAGCACGATCGTGTGTCATAACCGCGTGGACCCGAACGGCTCTCGCTATCTTCTGGGTGACATGGATGGAAGGTTGTTCATGCTCCTGCTGGAGAAGGAGGAACTGATCGATGGGTCCATGGTGCTCAAAGACCTGCGGGTGGAACTGCTAGGAGAGGTGAGCGCTTAAGATTTATGGTGTGTGTGTGTTGGAATAGCAGTTGTTTTTGTATATATGTTCATATTGTGTGTGTTTGTTTTTCCAGACGTCCATCGCTGAGTGTTTGACCTACCTGGATAACGGAGTGGTGTTTGTTGGCTCCAGGCTCGGAGACTCTCAGCTCGTTAAAGTGCGTCAGCTTTTTATTATTCCTGTATGAGACCTGAAACTTTCTGGAGTAATTAAATGAGCGTGTGTGTGTATGTGTGTGTGTGTGCGCACGCAGCTAAACGTGGACAGTAACGATCAGGGCTCGTACGTGGCGGTGATGGAGACATTCACTAACCTGGGCCCCATCGTGGACATGTGTGTGGTGGATCTGGAGCGGCAAGGCCAGGGACAGGTGAGACCACGCCCGTCCTCGAGATCCGTCTCTTCTATCTTCTACAAAACCTGTTTCAAATACAGAGCAGTTACATTGCTCATTATAACACACACTGACACTTGTTTGGTTCTTTATTATAATAAAAAGTTCTTGATTTAGGGATCATTAATAGGTCACATGACCAGGACATGCTTCAAACACTTAGGGATCATTTGTATAAAGCGTTGCGGCTCCTTTTAAACATTTATACAATATCGTTCTGCTTTGCTAAATCGTTCTGTATCGTGTGTTTATAATTAAGTAAAAGTGCAAGCTGGTGTAAATAAGCCCCGCCTTAATGTTTTGGTACTGTACATGTCCTTTGTCTCTTGCCGTAGCTGGTGACCTGCTCCGGGGCGTTTAAGGAAGGATCTCTAAGGATCATCCGTAACGGTATAGGAATCCACGAGCACGCCAGTATCGACCTGCCCGGGATCAAAGGTCAGTGTTTAAAGCGCCACAAGCGAAAAGTAAAATAAAAAATAAAAAACCCTGATCTCATCCTCACTAACATGAGCTGTGCTGGTGAACAACTTTTACCTGAATGCGGAGCTTATTTTGTATTTTGTTTGTTTATTTTTCCTTTGTGTATATAGACTTGCGTACAGATAATAATAGTCCAGGAGGATTTTGAACATTTCCACAGGATTTATTCCAGTTTCCTGTTTTTGTTTTGTTTCTTTAGAACTATTCTTTATTAATATTTATGGACTCATGTCATGCTTGTATGAAATGGTGTCATTTCGTGCTGATGTATAATATCTGTTTTTATGTAATAAAACGAATGCATGCTCCTCGTCTTGTGTGCGTGTGTGTATTCCACCGTTATCGCCACATCACAGACGACAGGTCTGGATTCGAACCTTGGCTTTTTGTTTCTTAGTTGTGACATAGAATTGATTAAAATGTCAAATCTAAGGGCCTACTTTGTTGCTTTAAGGGTTTGATCCCGACCTGTTGACAGGTTAAGAGTTCAAGCTGAATTATTAAACTGCTACTCATACTTCTGTTCCCACATGTATTTTTTTCATTTATTTATTTTTGTCTGTAGGTTTATGGCCTCTTCGCTCGGAGGCAGGAAGAGACACAGACGACATGCTGGTGCTTTCATTCGTCGGCCAAACCAGGTACGACTCTTAAGCTTTATCATTCATTTTATTTCTCTCCTTATCTTTTTTTTTGAGCATCTGTTAATTGTTGATTGAACATTCTTTAATAAGAGTGCTGATGCTGAGTGGAGAGGAAGTGGAGGAGACTGAACTTCCAGGGTTTGTCGATAACCAACAGACGTTCTTTTGTGGAAATGTGGCTCACCAGCAACTCATTCAGGTGCTCGTTTATCACTTTACGCCAACTGTGTCTCTTAACAGATAATTAGTGTTCATTCATGTAATTATGAGAGGTTTTATTTGGTTTTGTATGTTTACACATTTACTTTCGGAGCAGGAAGTCAGTGTGACACACAGATAAAACAAGTGTGGCATAAGTTCATAAGAGGATTATTTGGACGAATAGAAGCGCAAGACAGAATCAATCGATTTTGATTATTAATTTTTGTGTGTGTGTGTTTCAGATTACTTCCGGCTCAGTGCGACTGGTCACGCAGGATAGCAAGGCTTTGATTAGCGAATGGAAGGAGCCCGAGGGCAGGAACATCAGCGTCGCTGCCTGTAACTCCACCCAGGTGGTGCTGGCGGTGGGACGAGTTCTCTACTACCTGCAGATCCTCAGCGGTGAACTAAAACAGATCAGGTAGTACATCATTACACCTACATTCTAGGGAGAGGAAGTGGGCGGAGCTAGACACGGTACATCTCACTGATTGGTCAAAACTGAATTTTCTATAGTAGTGAAGTGAATGTCTGCTTAGATGTTTATCAGTTGTAAATATTTTATATAATATATTAATATAATATACCTTTCTTTATGAATTATAAATATTTGTAAACAAATAAATGATGGAAACATTGTAAGATTCTAAGAATAGTAATACTAGTGATGTTTATTCAAAACTGCTGTAATTAAAGCAGATCTGGTTTTATTTAAATATTTCTGTATAACTAAATGGTGTGTAATAATTTTTTTTTACTGCCTTCACGTCACATTATTTTCTGATTTGTTAGTGAAATTTACTAGAGTGAACTTTTGAATCAGATTCTCTCTCTCTCTCTCTCTCTCTCTCCTCTGCATGTGCAGTTCCACAGAGATGGAGCACGAGGTGGCGTGTTTGGACATCACTCCTCTCGGGGAGAGCGTCGGAGAGTCCAGCCTGTGCGCCGTGGGTCTGTGGACGGACATCTCGGCCCGAGTCCTCCGCCTGCCCTGCTTCAGCCCCCTCCATAAGGAGATGCTGGGTGGAGGTGAGAGGAGGGGAGACGGGAAATTAACAGGATCATTAAACCCTACAGATTAGCAGAGTGATGTGTAATGGCTCGTGTAATGCCTGATTGGTAGTTTATACTCACGCACACGAAGACTCTGATCCTAATGACACAGAATAGTGAGTGAAATTTAGAGCGGGAGGAAACGGAGACATTCGAACCGTGTGTCTGAGAGTCTCATCTCCGTCACGGCGTCTGAAGTCGAGGGTCAATGTTGATCGCTTTTACGCCTTCGTTTACCAGGAAAATTTCAACACGGGTCCCGGTTTGACCTGAACGCCACACATCACACAGTTACTAACACGCACACACAAATGCACTCAACAGATATTTAGGGCCTAAGCTGACATCAGCCCTACATAGTGTGTATGAAGTGTGCAAGTTGTGGGCGGCGATGGTACAGGGTGCTTGGGCCCGCTCATCCTTGTTTGCAACTATATTTATTATTTTATTATTATTATTATTATTTATTATTTTTTTTTGTATTTGCTGTAATGAAAGCAGTAAAAAATAAAAAAAAGAGTTCAAAATGTCATGAGTGACATTTGAAAATGACAAGTGAAAATTTAGGTTCTGTGATTGTTTCATACAGCGTAAGATTTAATCTCTCTCTCTCTCTCTCTCTCTCTCTGTCTCAGAAATTATTCCGCGCTCCATCCTGATGACGACGTTCGAGGGGAGCCATTACTTGTTGTGTGCTCTGGGAGACGGCGCTCTCTTCTACTTTGGCCTGGACTTGGAGACAGGTCGGCGAAAACGTCTACACAGTTCACTTCACCATATCAACTAATACACACTCTTATTATTTTATTTATGTTTAAATCTGTACAAGACCCTGTAAATGAGCTGTTACTATAGAAACTGTAATATATTAGAGGGTAGAGTGAAATTAGACTTTTCTATTTCACTAGATCTATTTAACTCCGACGTTGTTTTCGGCTTCTGTTTGCCCTCCAAGGATCGCAACAAATGTATAATTATATTAATGATTGGATGTAAAAGCAGCTATTTTTATTATATGTATATATATATTTTTTATGATGCAAACCACAAGATGTAGCGAGTCACGTGACTCAGGCTCGGCTTATAGAGAGCTTGAAAGAAAGAGACGCAAGCGAACATTAAAGGAGAGACTCTGCACTTTAAGAAGAGACGTGAAGTGTCACCGAACGCTTGTTAATCAGAGCCGAGTTCTCGTAGGGCAGCAGTTTAAAAGATAACTTGGCACACATTTACATAAAATTCATCTTCAGTGATACCGCTGGTTTTGTGAAGTGCCGTAAGCCGAGCACATTTCAGATTCACAAAATATTCTGTCTTTTTTACATATGGGGAAAAAAAAAAAAGTAAGAAAATCGTGTGTGTGTGTGTAGGCACCTTGACCGAGCGTAAGAAGGTGACCCTGGGCACTCAGCCCACGGTGCTGCGAACCTTCCGCTCTCTCTCCACCTCCAACGTGTTCGCCTGCTCCGACAGACCCACCGTCATCTACTCCAGCAACCACAAGCTCGTCTTCTCCAACGTCAACCTCAAAGAGGTCAACTACATGTGTCCCCTCAACTCTGAGGGATACCCAGACAGGTGTGTGTGTACGTATATAAACACAGAAACACAGTGGTGGCCAGAACTATTAAGATAAAAGTGAAATTCAATGTTTTAATGACAGTTTAATTTTAAAAAATGACAGTTGAGATAAAAAGAATGATTGATTTATTTTGTGCAGCGGAATTGCTAGACATCAATCAGTATTTAATATTAAATCATTTATTCTTCAAAACCGGCTGAATCCGGCTGAACGTAGAGTCAAAATAGCGTCTGCATCACTCTGGTGTCACTCACTCATCTACAGGATGGTTTACTGACCGCTCCTGGTCCTGCATTAGATCTTCTACTGGGGTTTAGGTCTGGAGGTGATCCAGGCTCCTCAAACTCAACACCATCGACACCGTACTCAGTGTTTTCACTAGTTTTTCAGTTCATCACCTCTTCAGGCAGAGAGAGAGATGATTAGATACAGCACCTGTTTTGTGCGCATGTAGATCTATAATAGGCGACATGTGCTGTAGTAATACTTTTGGCCGTGTGTGTTTTTAGAGAGGATCAGTGTTTTTGTATCAGTTGTGTTTTATGTAAACTACAATTTCTGAAACTGGAGAGTTGGACAGAACCAGTTTCATTTACATATTTGTCGTACGTCAGTGCATGTGTGTGCATAATTAAATTGATTGCTGTTTATAATAGAGTAATAATATAATTATGGATTTTTTTTTCTTTTTTTTGTGAATGTAATCTTATAAATGTTGTTTAATCTTTGTAACAGCTTGGCTTTGGCCAATAACAGCACTCTGACCATCGGCACCATCGACGAAATCCAGAAGCTCCACATTCGCACTGTTCCTCTGTATGAGTCGCCCAAGTGAGTCTCTTATACACAATTTCTGTCTCCATAGACTTTTTTATTTATTATTATTCGTAGAAAATCTAGATTTGTTGAGATTAAATGATTGCTGTGTTTCGTTCCATTTTGTGAAGATGTTCTCGTTTTGAGTTATAAATCCAGCGCACGCGCTCAGCTCTACATCGGGCTTTTTGTTTTTCAGTTGAAGAATAATAATAAATGTTCAAGAAAATCCACTATTAAAAGTTTAAGGCTTCGTTTCCAAAGTCAACGAGTAATCATGTTAAATAATTATGATCTCAGTATAAACCAAAGCTTTTCTCCATAATCAAGCAGCTCTACTTTTATTTATTTACTTATTTTACATACTTTCCTTTTTTTTCCATTACTTCCTTCCTGTACGCTCGCTCTCTCTCTCTTCTTTCACTCCCTTCTGTGTTTACGTACTTTAATTTGTTTGCTTTTGCTCCCCTTTGTTTCTTTCATGCTCGTCTTCTTCCGTACTTCTTATTTCTTCCTTTTTTCTTTCTTCTTCCTTTCAAACTTTTCATGTGCTTATTTCATTACCTCAGGTTTTTTTTAATGAAGTGCTTATTTACTTCCTTCTTTATCTCAATACCTTCTGTTTCTTACTCATTTACTCACTTCCATACTTTTAACTCACTTTTTTCATTTACTTGTTTAGCTACTCATTCAGTTCTTTATACATGTTTAACTCCGTACCTCTCTATTTAATTCTGCAGTTGCTTTTTTTCCTCCTCCTTCCTTCCATCTTTCCTCACTTTTTTACAATACCTACTTATTTTACACCCTGACTTTTGAGGTCTTCCTTTTTGTCTTTCCTTATTAACATAATTTCTTCCAAAGTACAACTCGGTCAGCTGTTTGAACCTCTGAACATGTGTTAAAGACATAAGACTTCTGTGTTAAAGATGGCGGGTTTTACTTTATTTCGGGGTCTGATTACCTGGTTGGGGGGGGGGGGGGGGGGGGGGGGGGGGGGGGGGG
>JAQMYI010000038.1:31918016-31952689 GCA_030014275.1 Clariallabes melas
AATAGGCGGCATGTGGCTAGCATTGTGGCCTCACACCACCAGGGATGAGGGTTTGATCCCTACCTCGGGTCTGTGTACGTGGAGCTTACGTGTTTTCACTGTACGTGTACGTGTACGTGTTTTCCTCCTCCCACAATCCATAGACTTGCAGATTAGGCTAACTGGCATTCCCATATTGTCCGTAGTGTGTATGTGTGCCCTGTGATGGACTGGCACCACGCAACCCTATAAATGATAAGTGGATGAATGAATGAATGAATGAATGAATGACATTACAACACTTAAAGGTGAGTTGTGTACACGAGACATGAGATGAAAGATCTGTGTGTGGGAAGCTGTTGCTTCGGCTGAATACAAAATCACAATCAAAGCACGAGTTTGCTATATTTTTAGTTAAAACATAACCAACAACATATATTACTGATACTAAGTTGCATGCTTAAATTATAACAAACACAACTGCAGCCTGATTCATCCATCGTGACAAAACTGTGAAAGGT
Organism: Clariallabes melas; assembly: GCA_030014275.1. NCBI lineage: Eukaryota > Metazoa > Chordata > Actinopteri > Siluriformes > Clariidae > Clariallabes > Clariallabes melas. The sequence goes on from JAQMYI010000038.1 coordinate 31,918,517, forward strand.
GGAAATATAGCTTTTTGCGAAATTACACAAAATTCAAAAACATTTCATTATTAAAAACCATTGTGACTCAATGGAAAAGAGAAAACAGAAAGAATTTTATTTTGGAAAATGTTTTTTTTTTCTTCTTCTTTTTTTAAAATGGGAAAATGGCAGCTTTCCATTGTGACTTAAAGAAAAAAGAGAAAAATGTAGAAATCATCCTCTATCAGTTTGTGATATTTCCAGTCATTTGAAAATCACTTTTGTTGTCACACATATCTAAGCACTGTATAGTGACATACTGTTGCATGTCTGGTTTGTTTGGAAGCTATTAATCGGCCATTATACAACACCTCTGGAGCAGAGCGGGTTAAGGGGCTTGTTTAACTAATTTGGACTAACAATGACTGCTTACCAGTGCCAGGGCTTAAACTCCTAAGCTTCTAATCAGTGCCCAGAGCCTTAACCACTGAGACGCCACTGTCCAAAAAAAAAAAAACAACAACAAAAAAAAACATAAGGATGAGTATAAATAAGCTCAAAATTTTCCACATGAAATAACAGTCCAGATATGCAATTTAAAACAAGATCACAAAAATAAGAATAATTATTGGTGTTGTACGAAAAAAGAACAAGAAGACGATGAAAAAGAAAAATGACAGAAACCTGCCTTTTGAAGACGAGACTTCAAGCCACTACTGCCATCTAGCAGTGATTCTGTGAACATAGTCAGTCACACACAATCAAACAGGTTATTATTAAAGGATTTTTTCGCCTATAATTTAGACAATTATCGTAAAATTATATGAACATGCACAGTGATACGAGGGGCGTTCAAGTCAAACCGGGACTTTTGATTGCGCAGAATAACGGAACACACTAATGAAAGTAAAACCTCTTACACTAATGCACATATCCCACTGTTTCACTAGTGCTAGGATACCATCAAGGTAAGAAGTTCTCATTAGTATCATGAGTTGTAGTAACGTGATCGGACTGCCAGCTTCAGGTCAACATCATTGCTGAAATGTTGCCCCCCAGGTACTGTAGGTTTTAGTCTCATACAGGTAACTGTGCTCTGCCTAATCAAAAGTCCCGGTTTGACTTGAACACCTGTCATAGCATTGAATTCACAATATGATTTTATTTGATATTTGTTTTTTTCTTTTTGTTTGTTTACAAAACAGACAGTGTTGTCGAAGCTCCTTTAGAGACATCAATGCTTTAATGTGTTTAATGTTTTCGCCAAAGGCTACAGTGACACGGAAAACGGTCCAAGAGGAAGAAATCTTGGAAAGAAAGCAAGTCTTAACAGACATACAGAGAAAGAGTTCATACATCACTTGAAGGCACAGGGAATCATGAAATATTTACATTATTATACAGTCTATGAATTTATATAGCCTATTAGTTTATAAGAAATATATGTCAATGCGCAAATTTAATCTGTAGATGTGACTCCTAGGGCAAGGAGACAGGTCGAATCTTTCATCAATGAAAATGGAGCAGAAGCTTGTAGCCTGTTGGATTCACTGTAAGTTGGAGCTTATAGGCATCATATAAGTAGGATTTCGACAGGAGCAGAGGTCTGTACGCCTCAGGCTGATGGATGTGAAATATGGATCTGAGAGAGAACTGGTGCGTCTCAGAAGGAATGAGAGGGAGTCAGGTTTCGTGTGTTAAGTGTTAGGTACCACATTACTGGACATGAAAATAAGGACAGACAAGTGATCCATTTCCTCCATGTATTGTGGCGTGACATTTTTCGGGAGAATGATTTGAGTGCCACAGTTATTGTCAAGGCTCAGCCAGGTGGAACTAATGTGACACACACACACACACACACACAGTCTTGATGAGGAATTCTACACTGCCCAGCCAGAACAAAAAGTCAACACATGCTAATATTTCATTTTGCTTTAATTACACCTCTGGTATCATTTCGATAAGCTCGCACAATGTCACAACATTTATTTTCCGTCGAGAGTCGCATTCATTTCTCTCCAACATCTTGTATTGATGATAGGAGAGTCGGACCACTGCGTAAAGCATCACATCTCAAACATTCTCAGTGTGGTTAAGGCCTGGACTCCAGGACTGTGGTGGCCAGGTGTGAAAATGATGTCTCATGCTCCCTGTACCACTCTTTCACAATTTGAGATGGATGACTCCTGGCATTGTCATCTTGAAAAATATGGGCGTGCCATCATGGAGGAAAAAATCCATTAGATGGAAAAACCTGGTCGTTCAGACGTTGCTGAGTCTCGACCTGAGTAACTGATCAACTCCAGATCATAACACTGTCTCCAGAGTCTTGTACAGTGGACACTATACATGATGGAGCATCGCTTCATGCGCTTCCCTTCTTACCCTGACACGCCCATCACTCTGGAATAGGGTCAGTCTGGACTCATCAGGTCACATGACCTTTTTCCACATCACTCCAAAGTCCAGTCTTTATGATTTCTTTGTTCTTTACTAAATGAATAAAAAAAAACAATAAAATGAATAATTTATCAATTTAACCACATAAACTGTACAAGATGAGGTAAAGGTTCGCATGAAAAGGTTCTCTGTGGTATAAGAGAAATAAAACACTTCCGGATGTCCTGGTAAGGAAATAATCCACTTCACAGTGATCGTACTCCTGTAACAGAACATCCGTAAACATCTACACAACTTTTCTTGGTGTCCTCATTTAGCCGTAAGGGCGCACAAACTTTCGCACACACTTGGAATTCTAACAGTGCAGGAATGAAGAAGCACCAGGCGTTCCGCGAGCTGCCGTGTAAGTGCTGTGTGTCGCGGAATAAAAGCTCGGCGTAATGTTTATGTGCTGCGCTTCCTAATGAGACCCTTTAATGCTTGTGTCTCGTGTGTGTGTGTGTGTGTGTGTGTGTGGAGGTGATGGATGGCGAGCAGGACTGGTGGTTGTTAACGCCGGTCAGTGAGTGTGTTTATACAGGATTAAGTGTTCTTATGTTTAAGAAGGAGAAAGCGTGGATGTCGCTCGCGTATCGATTCCTCCAGATCGATGTTTATTTCTGATACGACTCGATATAAAGTCCGCGCTCCTGATTCACGCGAGACCTTTCTGAGTACCGGGTGGGATTTCTGATCATTCTGACCGAACTGCGTTTGAACGTTCGGTATCGAGTCGTGCGGACAACAAGAAATGTCACTTCAGTTAAAAAGTTCAGTCATGTCGACTGGATGTCTTCTGTTCAAAACCTTATGGCTAAACGAGGACACCAAGAAAAGTTGTGTAGATGTTTGCGGATGTGCTTTTACAGGAGTACGATCACTGTGAGGTGGATTATTTCCAGAACGTCCTTTTATTCTTCTTATACACCAGAGAATTGCTGAAGATCACTGGACAGAGTGGACTGCTGAGCCAAAAAGACTTGGACATTTGGTTTTGTCTTCATGATCATCAGCATCAGTGCAGTCGTGTCCCTCTGGTTAATCTCCTGGGGTGAGATTTAGGGTGTTGGAGGATGGGATTTGTTGTTGTTGTTGTTGTTGTTGTTGTTGGTCAACAATAAAAGGAAAGGAAGAGCTTGTAGACAATAAGGGATGGAAACAGGGAACCGAAAAATCAAACCATAACAACACTAACAACATTTCATTGCACTGTGGAGAATAATGTAACTAAGTGTAAATGATTTTGTTGTTTATCGATTTGTTAGGGTTAGTGATGATTATGAGAGTTTTTCCCCCAACAGGACGATATTGATTTAAACCACAAAACAATTTAGACGACAGTCAGGATAATATTGGGTTGAAAAACACAAAGGAATCATTTATTCATCCATCTGTCCATCATCTACAGTATAGCACTTTATCCTGTGTAGGGTTCTGGGGGGCCTGGAGTCTATCACAGGGGACTTGGTGGGGTACAGTACATCCTGGATGGGGTGTCGACGCGGGAACACAGGGCACGAGCACACACACACACACACACACACACACACAACCTGTATACAATCGCATGTCTTTGGTCTGTAGGAGGAAACCAGATAACAGCAGGAAACACCACCGGGAGAATATACGAACTCTATACACAGACGAGATTCAAACCCCCGAGCCAGGAGGTCACGGGCTCAGGACTAACCACTAAACCACTAAACCACACCGGACCTGATCCATCAGAGAGCACTGTGTAGACTTTAACATCACCAAAGTTCATGTTTTAGTCAGAGGGAAGGAACGGGAGAACCTAGGGGAACCCACATGGGCATGAGAACATGAAAAAGTAGCTCAGGATCTGGAGCTCAGGACCGAACCTGGATAATGTGAAGCAGATGAGTGAAGGTCAGAGATCAGACACGTGTGAGACGAGGAAACATTCAACATCAACATGATTCATGTAAAATCTGTGCAAAAAAAAAGAATAAAGAAAGCTTGACAAGTGAGATAAGCGAGCACACGCTGTCGTTTATCCAGAAACCCGACCCAGATATCGCTCTTTGTATCACGGCAATAATATCTGCAGTGAAGTGAAGGACTGGCGTGGAAAGATAAGAAGATGACGGCCGACTTCAAGGAGACGTATTTCACTCTGATCGCTGTGAAGAGCAGAAAAGAAAGTCTCCTGTAGTGTCGTGTCATTTCCTGCACTGATGAGAAGACGTGATGATGCCACGTGCTCGTCCTGGGCAGCGCTGCCTCCGCGGGAAAATCAATAGCTGGTCAGGGAGCGACGCTGGAGACGTCTGCAGGAAGGAAATCGAAGTGATGGGTGTAAATGGTTTAACCAGAGTCGGATCCGGGACGAGAGCAGCAGGAAGTGTCCAAATGGATGGGAGTGGCTTTACGGTTATGTTTACGGCTGATGTGTTTCAATAAGTGACTTTAAAAATGTATGAAACAATAGTTTTTTAATGTCAGTTATGAAAAAAAATGTCATTTTAAGCCTCTCTTTCTGTCATGATGCACCAAAGGCGGTGTCTGGACTAAAAGTCCCATCAGCCTCTGCACCACCATCACGTCACCCCAGAGAGCATGAAGACCAGCCTGCAGATCGACCCAAAGTCCTCTCCACATGGAGATGTCTGAGGTGTTAACATTAGGTTTTACGTCCTGTAGATGTAAAGATGCCCTCCCTGCACTCTCTCGTGTTCCACGTGGTCTCGTTGTCTGTTGCCATGAGACCATTCATCGTTCTTCTGAATCGTCCTTGTTGTGTTTTGTTTGTTCTTTTGAAATAATAAACCTGATCCGTATTTTCATCTGCTTCACTCTGACGCTTTCCTGAAGACGTTCGTGTTCATGTTACGAAATCTTAAACAAGTTACAAGTTGGATTTCTTAAAGATCACAACAAGGAGAAAAAGCACGTTCTCTCTCACACACACTGATCTTTCTCTCTCTTTCCTTTATTCTCACTCAGACTGTTATGACGACTCACAGCGGCGCTGACGCAGATTCTTGGCCCCCAACCTTGATGAAGCCGATGCTTTTCAATCGCCATAGCATTTTCATGCACCTCAGTCCCCCATGGAGTCTCAAGGGCGCTTGGAATCGTCCTCACTTACCCAAAACACACACAGTTAACGTCCCCCAGATGACTAATCCTGTTCAACCCTGTTCTGCAAATCCTGCATTCAAAATTCAATTACTCATTTAAAAGAAAAGGTTTTGAAGAAAGCCCCTTTCCTAATTTACTAAATTTAACCACAAATTGGGATGACCTTGAGATCGTAGAAGATCAGTAGAGGATCATCAGGGAGTTACGGCTGGTTGTGGTTTGTGAGGAAGCAGAGCCTTCAGAACAATTTACTCAGAAGATATTCACATCTGAATCGTAGCGAGACGGCACGGTGGCGTAGTGGTTATCACTGTCTGTCGCATTGCACCTCCAGGGTCGAGGGTTCAATTCCCACCTCAAGTCTGTGAGCATGGAGTTTGCATGTTCTCCCTGTGATTGATGGGTTTCCTCCAGTTTCCTCCAACAGTCTAAAGACCAGCAGATTAGGTTAATTTGCGTCTCCAAATTACCTGTAGTGTGTGTGTGTGTGTGTGCCCTGTGTTGGTACTAAGTCTCCTGGGCGGGTTTGCCTAAATGGTTCTCACACTTTGTAGGTCGATCTCACTCAGGGGCGTGGCTGGACATAAAGCTGCACTTCACTCAAATCACGCCTTTATTTAATTTTCTTTTTCCTTGTGTGGGACGTGATAACGTGCTGAACAAACTGAAGAATTTTCTGATGTCCAAATACAGAAGTCAAAAAGCCTCGAGTCTTAAAAATAAGATCATTGGTGATATGTTATTTATAAAACTCATTTTAGTCTCTTCATGATATGATGCATCAATCCTGACTCTTGTCTACATGGTTTTCATGACTGTGGGCGCTGCATTTCACCAGCTACGTCATGCCCTCTGTCCTGCACGCCCGCGTGACCACCGTGCTGTGACGACCCGGACCGCAGGCCGCGCCTCAGCTTGTATTTTGGGATGTAAACTTCATCGCTTCAACATTGTGGATTAAATAGAAACTACAAACGAGTCCTTCCTGTTATTACATCATTATTAATCTAAATGAACCCAAACATAGGATCTTGTTCAAACAGATAAGAGAGCAGTGCGGGGTGATACTATTGCGCTCGCTCTGACATGTTATTGTTTCTATAGCAACAGCTCCTTCTCAGATATTGTTGCTATGGTGACGTTCTCTGTACACAGAAATGTTTCTGTAACATTGGCGGAAGGAGTCTCCAGTGTCAGCGCTTTGTACATTTCTCAAGCGGGTTTTTTTTCTTCTTCTATTAACTTCAAGGGAGGCTGCTGAAGGAAATTTGAATGTAGGTGTTTGGATTGTGGGAGGAAACCAGAGAACCCTGAGGAAACCCACCAAGAATGGGGAGAACATGCACACAGGGAATCGAACCCGGACCCTGGAGGTGCGAGACCATAGTGCCAACCACTACACCATCATAAATACTCCGCAATGTACAATAAGTGCAGAATGGGCTTCTTGTTGGTTGCGGTGGAAGAGGAATAAAACACTCAGGGACGTGCTGTTAGAGGAAAATATTCAATTCTGCTTCTTCACTACAGTATTTTACAGGAACAGCCCTAACACACACACACACACTGTACAGTACAGTGTTTATTTCTTAAATACTGCTCGAGGGCTCGAGTTAATTCATTTGATTTAGTCTCTGATTTAATTCTGCAGCTTGGTGAATCCAACTATAACGGGAAATCAATGGCCGAGCGTCGAGGTTAGAAAGGGAAGAGAAAAAAGGGAACACGGATATTCACTTTTAGAAAGACGCTCATCTCATTTATCTGCTGTGTTTCATTCGATGCGAGACATTTCATTTCCAGCTCCTGATCCTCAGCACGAGCACCTCGGTGTGTATTACGGCCATTATCATAAAGAGACGGGCTCGAACCAGAGCTCGGGGACGTGACCTGGGTTTATTGCCAGGATGCTGAGATGAACTTTGACCCGGCACTTCACTTGAAATTCAGCACTGGGAGTCATTTATCGACTGAATGAACAGCTGGCTTATGAACCAAATAGAAAAACAAGACTACAGAGTGGCCTGAGGGTTACAGCGCTTTGGCCCTGTCTTTATGGATTTTTGTTTTTCAGCAGAGGTGTATTCGGATGGTTTTATTCTGAGCTCTACAGGGTAATGCTGTTATAGGATTTTATATCATCATCATCATCATCATCATCATCGTCTTTATTATAAAGGATCATTAAGCTTATATAAAAATATATTTAAAAAACAAAACACGAAAGCAATTATTATGTAAAAACAAGTCCACGTTCAGAGCAGTGTCGTCGTGACCCAATCAATACCGTGTTAAAGTTCAGAATTAAGCATCACTTTAATCAGACAGATACGATCAGGACATCTAATTACCGACAACCCCAACAAATCTCTACGTGCAGCAGACGCTTTTAATTCGCAGCAGACAGACAGACGCTCGGCGGCTCTCGAGACGGACATGACAGTCAAGCTGCCTCATTAAGGAGATTGTCAGTGTAGCCTGAACACACAAAAATCTATCTAGAAAAGCATGTGTGTGTGTGTGTGTGTGTGTGTGTGTGCATGGGGTGTGTAAATGTCAGAGCGAACGTTAACAACTCGCACCGTCTCGGTCGCTGTCATCCGAATGCGTCCATTTATGAAAAGGGTAACGAGAACGCCTGCTTCTGCTCCTCTGATCCGTTAAGTAATAAGGTTCTCCGCCTGGTTGTAAAGGAAGACAGAAAGCGAATCTAAACTGCCTCTTCTCCCATGTGGCGCCACTCCATCCACGATAACGCCTTCATTTTTATTCAAATGAACTCCGGGAGTTCGAGTGCATGAACAAGGACGCACGCGCTTTTTATAATTATTATGCAAATCTGGGGAAACTCTGCTAATTGGTTAGCAGGACGAGTCGCTCGTTTAGGGATCGTTATCATATAATCAACAAGTTCCCCAGAAACACGCGCTCAGTCTGAGAAACACGCGGCACTAACTACACCTGATCTCGCGCGCTAGATAAGAATGGAAAGGCAACAAAAAATGACCTTCATCAGTCTTTATAGAAACCCAGAGTAAAGGTTTGTTTCTGAAGCACTCGTCTGAAATAAATAAACTCAGGGCTGGTTTTTATTCCTTGTTTTTTGAGTCCAGGTTCAGGAGTGTACACAGATGCAATAGATGTAAGTGGCCTCGAGTGTAATTCACTGAAACAACACACACCGGGTCAAGTGGTGGAACAGGAGGTCTAGCACTTTAAATCGGTTACATATTGGTTTAAAAAAATTAACTTCCTTCCTGCCGAGAACCTTGCTGACCTCCGGCGCTCTTCTCTCCTTCCTGTGCACGCCTTAGTTAATTAGCGTTCCACAAAGACACGAAAGTGAGAAAGTCATAACTACTGTAGATGAACTCTCCTCATACTCTCCAGCACCTGAACCTCTGTGATCTTTTTTTGTCTCTAATGTCACTGTCGCTGCACCACATCACCATGTCAACACTTCTCTCCTTTCTTCACAGAAATAGTTAACAAGGACTGAACCAAATCAGATGCCCTCACTCCCTCCCTCCCTCCCTCCCTCCCTCTTTTTAACCATCCAACATGTTTCTCTCTTCTTTCTCCAAATCCTACAAACCGCCACTAATCCCACCACATGTCCACTGGATCGTATCCCAACCACGAGTCGCCAGGAATCTCCAACGGCCTCATCCAATTTATCACATGAAAGAACCAGATTAAGGATTCCAACCAGTCTGGCTTCCATCACTGAGCTTCTGGATCAGCCAAAGTGTCATCAATCCGAAGCCTTCTTGATGATAATCCATAATGTTGACTGTAATATCCGGCATAATCTTCATATCCTTGGATGGCCACTTGGATTTGGAGACATCTACTGTACATCTACAACTTCTCCATGCAGACTCTGACTGGTGTCTCACACGGCTCAGGCTCAGTGCTTGTTCCTCATCTTCTGTGTGTTTTCTACCTGATCTCATGGTGATGAAATCTCTTTATAAAGCATCTCCTACAAGAAATGTCTCTCAGGAGTCTGTAGATAGTCTCCAAAAGTCTGAGAATGACTTCAAATCAACATGGCCGCCCCAGAATCGGCAGTGGCTCCTCGGTGTTGGTGGCTCATGGAGCATGCTTTCTCATCGAACTGATGTACAATGTTCATCAATTCCTTTTACAGTTCCTCTCTTTACCTCCTACATCTTCTTCTCATTCTTGTTTATGATCCTGCTGAGTCAAACTGTGGAGAATGTGGGTATTGAAAGTGACCAATCGGTGAAGGGGACACACCAGCCACTGTCCCCATGTCCAACGTCCTGAGTCAATATTACATTAATACATTACTGGTTCCTCCGGTCGACTATTGGACCTTAAAACTCTTCAAAAGCAATATTGTTAACTGCATTATTTGTGCAATGTTCGTTCCTTTTCCCTTTTTAAGCAATTTTTCTCTGGGATTAATAAAGTTGTTTGAATCTTGAATCTTGAGAGCTCGTCAGAAGCCCGTCCCTGAGAGGCGTGTTTATGCTTTTCTGCTGGTGGAAGCTGTTCTGTCCACTCGAATCACGTGCACACGCATGGTTTATCAAGTGTGCACGTTTGAAGACTAATGAATTGCCAATAAATGCCAAACTGTCAGCTTTCTTTCAGCAATGAATGTTTCTGAAACATCAACTTCCAGTCACGCACTCTAGGGCGGAGAAAAAGGGAAGAACTACAGTAAAGCGGTACCGCTGCATATAAATGTAATCCGCTCCCGAGACGAGTTCTTAAGTGAAATTTCGTATTACGAAACACACTTTCCCATAGGACATAATGTAAATGCAAATAATCCGTTCCAGCCTCCCAAAAATATGACCAATATTACCAATTTCCAGCACTATAATCATATTTTTGCATATAAAAACATTTAGAAAAGACACGTAAATGAAGTAAAATATGAAATAAATAGACATTAAACCTCACTAGACCTTAATTTATGATTCTTCTTGGCATCGGCTGCTTTAAAAACCAAACTGATGGCGGCTCCCTTTTCTTCTTACTAACATCAAAGAAACCACAAATGATAATCCTGTTTATTTTGGATGCTTATTTTAATCCATACTTTTGATCTGAGGTTTTAGAAGCCACACAAACCAAGTTTGGATTCCAACATGTTTGATCGCAACAGTTAACTCTACATCGTACACAAGAATTGTAGACGTAGGCAGATGTTGTAAAGCTGTTAAATGTTCTGAAGAAGTTCTGAATGTTCTGACGTCGGCTGGTGTCACGTGATTCGGAGGAAACACGTGATCATCTTCACCCTCCCTGACTGAATGGTAATAGTAGCCTGAATGTGGAGCCCCCTAGTGACTGGGAGGAATTGGATCGACTAAATTAGGGAGAAAAAGATTGTCAGTTACAAGTCAGGTAATTATACAACATACCAACTTTTGGGTTCCCGCTGAGATGTTTGGATTGAAGAACTATTAGTCATAAATTCATTAAAAAAAAAGCCAGAGGCTCACCCATGGCTTCGAGGACCAAAGATGGTGATTTTAATGTTAAATTAACTAACAGACACGTCCATGTTTGTTCCTCCTCCACTTTGTAGCACGGCGTTCTGTAATCTTGTTTATTTCAGGCTCTGACTTTACACTTCTGAGGTTTAGCATGTGGCAGCATGGCAGCCTGTGTTCCCACCTCACATTTCAAACCCAGCGATCTGTCACAACTCCGACCAGCACCAAGCTCTTAGTGAAGATGAATGGATTAATATAAACGTATAAAAACGTATTAAACCCGCTAAATTGATCACCACGAACACGACTACGTTTCCACCTCCAGTGTGCAGAACTTTAACGTTCGGTTAACAAGATCACTCGGATAAAGTGTTCAGGAGCCTCCAAACACATAAACAAACAGATTTCACCAGGTCTCTGATGCGACCGTAATTATGAAGGAACAGATTTTACTGTGACGTTTTTACCTTTTTTTTTAAAAATCTTTTTTTAAACTCCTGGCTTGAATAGCTAAGTGCTTGAAAATGGCAATGTGTCACCGCGTGACAGATGGGAACGTCGTCGTGCCATCTTTTTTTTCTCCTTATAAAAGAGATGCATTTAGTAAAGCTGGTGTGATAAGGCAATCTGATGATTTAAATATTCCTGAAGAACATTTTGTTCTTTTTTTGAAATACCTGCTGGAGAAACCGTACTTTAACACTGCAACATTCCAGGATTTTGCGGATGTATTTTTTGGGACGTTTCTTCAGCCTGGACTAGAATGCGAATTTATCCCGATATGAACAATAACAAAATCTCATCTCAGGACTAAACTACACGATACTTCAAAGATCCAGGACATCCGGCGTAGCGTCCCACTGTATAAACGCCGTGCGAATTAAACTGCATCCATCGTTTACAATTCATTCACGCCACTATTTTCTTTTCTCACTCACCAAACACTGCGTTCTATAACACAGACTCGCAGATATTTCTCCCCTGAACATTTCCCAGGTTCACCTCAGGTCTGTTTATCCCTCACGCACAGATACAGTCTGATGACTTCGCACTATAAAAGCTTTTCCCGACAGCTCAGTGAGGATTTTTAAGTCTCTGTAAGACTCTTGTGTGCCATGAAGGGTGACATGAAGCTTTGTCAAACTCAAATCCCGTATTCATAGCGTGCCTGTCGTACTGCGGCGCGAAGAGATATGACTGCTAACGTTCCACCTGACTGCTCCACCATGCCCTTATATTTCATCTATTTCTTGCTATAGGCACGGCACTCCGGGTTATTTTTTTAATGTTCACGCTGCTTTGGAATTCTGGAATCTCATCAATCAGAAGGTGAGGATTTATGATCTATAATGGATCGCGGGTTTATACTAATGCACACATAATGCTAATACGGGATGATTTCTATAGTAATAGCTCATCCACAGGGACGTGTACACACACACACACACACACACACACACACACACACACACACACACACACACCCACTTCATTTACTGTATACAGATTATTTTTTTACAATAATTTTGATACAGTATATGACGGCAGGAGTCTCCAGTGTCAGAACTTAGAGTTAAAGCCGTAACTTTAATGTTACATTAAAGTACACTTTGATATTTATATTATTAACATCATTACTGCATCCCTATTATTGCTAAAGAGAATTCAATAACCTAAAATAATTGAATACTGCGCAAAACTCAGAGTGAAGGACGGAAATTGCTTTTGCTTGTTAGAATTTCAGCGGATTTTTGTGTCATACCGGTTTTGCATAATTTATTCTGTCGGGCGAGTTACAGCATTTCTTTAGAGAACTCTAACTCGTTATTCTTCCTCCTCTGGAAGACGGAAAAAAAAAACCGGGACATGAATGTCCAATTTTGACTCGTCTCACCATAGAACAATTTCCTACTTTGTAACAGTCCATTTTAAATGAGCCTTGGCCCACAGGACATGACGGTGCTTCTTGACCATGCACACATATGGCTTCCTTTTTGCATGACAGAGCTTCAGTTGGCATCTGCAGATGGCACGGTGGATTGTGTGTACCGACAGTGGTTTCAGGAAGTATTCCTGGGCCCATTTTACTGATGTCAATAACACATTCATGACGGTGAGTGACGCAGTTCGTTGGGGGCCTGAAGACCACGAGCATCCAACAAAGGTCTTCAGTCTTGTCCCTTATGGCCTTGTCCCTTATTTGTCCAGTTTCAATGAATCTTTTGATGAGGTTATCCTCTGTAAGTGATGAGAATTGCAAACCATTTGCAATTTGATGTTGAGGAACAATTCTTTCACAAACTCTTTCACAGATTGGAGATTTCACTCTGCCTCTCTATGACGGCCCTTTTATAGCTAATCAAGCTATAGACCTGAGGCCAGATGTTCTCCCAGCTCAATTTTTTCAAAACTTCTTGTTATTTCAGCCCTTTGTTCCCCCTGTGCTAACTTTTTAAAAAACCTGTAGCAGGAATCAAATTTAAAATGAGCTCATTTAGTTGATGAAAGTGTAAAATGTCTTAGTTTAAACATTTATATTTAACAGGATCGTTTTGGGAATGTACAGCAAGAAAATTAAAACTTTTTGATTTGAGGTGCATGATCTGATTCAGAAAATACTGGCTAGAAAATTCACTGTCTCCAACTATAAACCTGCTAAATTGTAAAGCATCACTAGATCTTCCTTCTGATTTAAACTGTTTACTAAATTTCATTACTTATCTGCCAAAGAAATGTTTACGTATCTTATGGTCATCATCTGGTGTACCAACTCTGGAGATGTGTTTGGCACAAACTGCTAATCTTCTCCCTTTGGAATAAACTTACACACGACTTACAGAACAAATCTGAACTATTCTGCCGGATTTGATCCTCTTTGTGGAATCTACTTGAACAATCATGACTCTAGTCCTGCCCACCTTTTTTTCTCTCGTTTTTCCATGATCACTCTTTTATATTAACAGATTATTGTTTGTGTTTAAATGTTTGCAGTGTGTGTCGATTGAATATTGATCTGGCTCTGCTTTTTTGTTGGTAAAAATCAATAAACATCCAAATGGAAAAAAAAAAAAACATTTATGTTCTCTATGTTCTGTTGTGAATAAAATATTGGCTCGTGTAGTTGATAATTCTTTTAGTTTTCATTTTCCGGGGTTCCTGTTGTATATTCAGGGTTTTAAACTCTGTAAACTATCTGAATTCTTCTACAATATCGTCAGCATGTCCGGCTGAGATATACAGAATAAATAATAATAATACCGTAATAATACTGTAATTACTGGAAATGATAATACTTTAAACTTAAAATACATTTAAAATTCTTATTGATCCTCACCTCCAAAGGTTTACACCAGTAGATTTAACGTCCTGCCAGTTTCATCTTTCAGCTTGACAGTATTTGTGGGCGTGGCTTACTCCAAAATGCCAACACCCTGATTGGTGGCATCAGCGCCTTATTTGCGTTCCGCCCTCATCAGCCAAGATACAAAAGAGCGCACTTCACCTCAGACAGCGGGGACAGGACGGTACTTACGCTGAGCAGCAGGGGCCGGCTCTCCTTGACGGCGCCGACGCAGCCCAGGCAGCCGATCACCATGATGATGGTTCCCACGGCGATGAGCAGATTGGCAGCAGACATAGACGGTAGGGAGGTGGAGAGAGTAGCGAAGTTTCCTTGGGTGACTGACAGCCAGACGCCTACGCCCAGAATCCCACATCCCCCCAGCTGGGGAAGAGAGAATACACTGTCATGTACAGAAGTTTGTACACCCTTAGGAGGAAATTAAAAAGCAAGAATAAACAATGATACCAACAGGTACGTTTCAGAAACACTGAATTAACTCAGGTTGAAAATAGTGTAGAAATAATTCATTCATTTAATATGTTAATTCAGGAAGCTGTTTAAACATTCCTGAATTTTACGCAACAAAATGTGGTGAAGTGAACGTCTTTCCGGCTTCGACATTGTGACATCACATGCCTTAATCTACTACAAGTTGACTTCACATTAGCCACGAAATGTCATGAACTGCAAATTTCAAGGTGCATTCGACTCCAATAAACCACAACAAACTGTCTACTTTCACCGTCTACCTACAGACTACCCACAATCCTTCACAATATACCAGGAATTATCAAAAAACTGCGACTATTTCTCTCAAACCCCATTCGATTTCTCAAGACGCTACTGTACATTTATTCAGTAAAGGACGACCTGGATCCTTGTTTTTTTATTTTTTTATTCCTTCTTGGGACCCTTCTTAATAAGACTTAAATGCAAATGTGCAGAATTTCTTCTCAACCATCTCGGCATAGCCGGTGACAAATAAGCGCACAGAGGCTGGAAATATTCTTGCTTTTAACTACACGCATACGCCCACGCATGAGGTCTGCCTCGTATATCAGGCATTTGTTTGGTGCATAGCTGGTGCATATCCTCAGGAATTAGCGTGGCGTCGCTACGGGGTGCAATGTGCATGTAAACGGTAGAGGCGGTGTAGTCAGCAGGAACGGAGAAAATGTGGAAAGTTTCGAGATGTTGTGCGATCAGGTCTGCAGTTACCACCAGCTGTGTGATTAATAATAATAATAATAATAATAATAAATCAAATTATTTGTCAGCACAGTGAAATGTGTTTTTCTCATATCCTTGTTAGGAAGCTGGGGTCAGAGCGCAGGTTCGGCCAGGATACAGCGCCCCCTGGAGCAGGTAGGGTTAAAGGCCTTGCTCAACAGTGCCAACTTGTGGCTCGAACCCCCGACCTTCCGATCAGTAACCCACAGGCTTAACGTTAATGATGACCTCACGGCTGCACAGTGACAAATACACATCATTACGGTTGGTGAGAGATAAGTATTACCTACATTGAGGGTTGCCATGTTTGTGTATACAAAACTGTCTGATCAAATTCTTCAGTGTGCCATCTATTGGAATTCGCAGGTAACACATGTAGTATATACTGTAGGTCCATCCAAACATCTACTGTAGGAACCTCTGTAGTCCAACTAGGGACCGTGGAGGCCAATGGTGACCGCTGTATTCATTTCCATTTTTATGACCGTGGTAGGACCTCAGGTCAACATTCACACACACACTATGGGAAATTTGGGAACGCCGATTAGCCTAATCTTCATGTCTTTTGACTGTGGGAGGAAACCGGAGTACCTGGAGGAAACCCACCAAGCACGGTGCAAACTCCACGCACACAGACCCCGAGATGGGAATCGAACCCGGATCCTGGATTTGCAAGATGGGTCTAATCACTACGCCAACGTGATATAGACAAGTATGTGCACAAATACACTCATGATGTTGCTGGATGACTACGCAAACTCAACACAACGACAACAACCGGCAGACACGCAGCAAAATAAAATACTGTGTAATGTTCCTGATTGATTCATAATAATCATTTTTATTGTCTCAATGCATTTCTGCTCCAGGAAAAGAGCCGGAGAGACGTAGTGCTTTTGCTAAATCGCCAACAATAAATGTAAACTCGACTTAAAATGTACCTCATTAAATAAGCAATAAAGTTCCATTATTATCTTTCCTTTATAATTAAATTCCCCAAACTCTCCCTCGTACCGAGTGCTTAATTTCACTCCTGTTTCGAACAGAGTAGATTCTGTATGAAATGTGTTCCTGTCCCGCTCCAGACCGTGCTCTACTCTATTAGATCTTAAACTCTGTTAGATCTTGAAACATGCAGACGTCAGAGATGTTTTAAATTCGCACCCCGTCTCACATGATTCACAGACTCGATGGTTTTCCTCAATCTTTGTTCCTGTCTGTATGTAATAAGAAAAAAATAATAAGTAAGGACAAAAAATATGATTATGTGTCTGGATTAGAAACGCTTATTGAAAAAATGTAGCTCACTGTTCCCTATTTCAATAAAAAGAAAATCTGAGGTTCAACCCAGAAAAAAAAAACACCACCAGGAGGAGATCTGAAGACCAGCTGAGATGTTTGATCTGCAGAGCTCTGTGTTCAAAACAGGTCAGAAGGTGTTGATTAATTTTCTGTAACAGCACTTGCACAGGTTTATATTAATGCGCTCGTTCTCAGACGTTGTGTTTCTATGGTAACAGCTCACACTTGAAAGGAAGGAGTCTCCAGTGTCAGAGCTTTATACTGTATCAGTCAGAGGTGAAGATTCGAGTCAAAGTGGGACTTTTGAAACTCAAGGTAGAAAGTTTACGGCCATGATTGGTCTGCCTGTCTAATTAACCTCTGAAACGCTGGCCTCCCAGGAACTGCTTTAATGTCTTGGACCGAGGTCAGGACTGTACGTGGGACATGGCAACAACTCCACGCCGAGTTCCTGCCATTCACGGACGTGCGACCTTCTTTAAAACGTCTGTACCGTTCCCATGTTTTACTACATCACCGCCTTCATTCACCAGAAATTCCATTCATCACAAGTCCCGGTTTGACTCGAACGCCCTCAGTATAAAAGTAAACTACATTCTGCTCTCAGATACTAATGTAACATTGTGTTGTACGTGGTTTAAATTTTAATGAGAAGTAAACGGAAAGTTTCGGGACAGAATTAAACGCCAGCTGATCCGCGCGTTATAATCTGTTTGTATTTTCCGCGCTGGTTCTCAGATCGCTCGCTGTTTTCCCGTCGTGTTTGTTGTCGCTGCAGTCGGTAATGAATGCACAGCCGGCTGTAAAATCTGTCTCTCATAAATAAGAGATGCGCTCGCGTCTTGCCGAGGATGAGACCAGCGGCAAATCCGTCACCAGCGTTCTGATGGGTTCCAGATTAACACGGACCTGTAATGTTCTCTCTGAGCAGCTTTAACAGACCCCTACGTGTGCTTTATGCATTATCAAAGCACAGAGCTCTCACACACACACACACACACACACACATACACACACTGATATTTACTGCTTACACTACTCATCTGACATCTCTGGCTACACCGCTGAGCTTTCGGCTGCTTTCTGCTCCCCGATAAATAAACTGCGGTTCTCCTCCAGCAGGACAGAGAGGATGAGGGAGAGAGAGAGGGGGAGAGAGAGAGAGAGAGAGAGAGAGAGTGCTGATGAAGCAGAAGCCAGGACGGAGGAGAAGGAAAGATCAATAAGGCACTAATCACCATGGAGTTCTCTGAGCGTTCTTGCTCCGTTGTCTGCGAAAGCCAAAAATTTCACATCTAACCTAATGGAGTAAAACACTCAGAGCGTTCCTGACACTCATTTACTCTTCCTTCATTCCTTCTGCATGCTGTTTTATTCCTTGTTTCATTTTTACTCTTTGATATAAAGTACCATTCCAATTTTCGACTCAAAATTAAAAGTCGTGCCCTGCGACAAATAACGCTTTCCTCTCGGGACGCATTTCTATTAAAACTAGAATCGTTATTTAGATGGTAGGAAGCTTTTATTAACCCCTGATCGTAGACTCCAGGCCTCCCGCGACCCTGGACCGCAGAAGTGCGATGGAGAACGAGTGAGTGAGAGAGAGAACCTTTAATTATCTAAAGAGGTTAACATCTAGATCTTGGTACTTGACCTCTGGGGTTTTTAAGGGTTCATTGGATATTTCAGGGGTCACAGGGTCCAAAGAATGGTGTATATTTAATAGAGATGGAGTACTGGATTACTGACAGGGAGATAATCAGAGAAGGAATGTTCTAGATGGAAACGTTTTCTTTAAAAGATGCATCATCATCATCATAATTACTGTTGTTGTTGTTGTTGTTGTTGTTACACTCTTTTAAGATCCCGTAAATGCTCTTCAGTTGTCGCTCTTCAGTTGTCGTGTAAACCATTACACGTTTTACAGTGAACCTTAATCAGAGCGTTTTCTCTCTCAGAAGGGATTCAAAGTAGAACCAATTTTGGAAGCATTGGAACCTTAAAGAACCCTTACACCAAAATCATAACCTCTTCGCTTTTCAGTCTCCTGTTTTCCCTCATTAAAATGTTTTAGTCTGAGCTGTGAGCCATGAATGCACCGCTGTCTTCACGTCTTCATCAGAAGTGAATCTTCATCCTCGTAGTTCTGCTTTCAGGGAACCGAACGGGTCTAAAGTCTGACGGAGCAAGACCAGGGAGGATAGTGGTGTGTGGACGTGCATCATCCTGTGAGATCACGACGCCCTCAAGGTCGCGGCCGTCTGCGTTTAATCCATTGACACTCGTCTATTCGCTTCAGAATCATTTCACGTGTGAACAACAGCCGTGGACGTGGACGTTGACGTGGACGTTGACGTGGACGTTGATGTGGATGTTGACGTGGATGTGGACATGGACGTGGACATTGACGTGGAGGTGGACGTGGATGTGGATGTGGATGTTGTCGTTGATCATGGATGTTGATGTGGACGTGGATGTGGACGTGGACATTGAACGTGGATGTGGACGTTGATGTGGATGTGGACGTGGATGTTGACGTGGATGTGGACATGGACGTGGACGTGGATGTTGACGTGGATGTGGACGTTGACGTGGATGTTGACGTGGACATGGATGTGGACGTTGACGTGGAAGTGGACGTGGATGTGGACGTTGATGAGGATGTGAATGTTGACGTGGATGTGGACGTTGACGTGAATGTTGACGTGACATTCTCCACACTGCTCACAAAGTCTTCAATAAATAATGGCACCCTCAGACCACAAAAAAAACCCTAAACACTGCACGCTGCTCCCAAATCACAAGCTGGACGTCCATGTCCACTCGCACGGCAGTTACAAATTCACTGACGTAACACGTTCACACCTGCACAGCAGTGACTGACGTTTTAATATAAACGTAGTGCGGATAATTTTTGACTCACCCTCGTATTTAGAGGAAATAAATAATTTGCACACCTTTTTTGCGTTAATTAAGGCTTTATATTCTTTAAAGAAGCTTTAATTGTTTCACTCACTATTGAAGGGTTCTACACAGAACACGGAAGTAATGAGGGTTCTGTAGGACGAGCCAAAGATCTCTAATGGGTTCTAAATGTGTCTAAAATTGTAGCAATACAAATAAAAATAAGAACAGTAGCGAGTGTTCATAACTTTAGAGATTCTACAATGAGGGTTTCTTGGGTTCCTTAAAGATTTGATTGCTGGTTTATTTGCGTTAACGAGTTCTGATATGGACCTGAGCTGGTGTTGGGTTCTGCACAGAACATTTACCTGAGGACTGAAGAACTGTTTAACTTTTTTTTTTTTTTTCCCAGATTGTGCTCTGAGGAACGATTTCTGGCATTTATGTTATATTTTAAAGTGTCGGGCCTTGTTTACTGACAGTAGGCCATCTGTTACTCTGCACACAAGTATTGGCACCCCCCTGAGAAGGTCTGACTAAGGGGATGGATTATCCCCAGGAAAGCAGGAACACTGCCAAAGTTCTTCATGGGGAGGTTCTTTGGTCCCATCATGTTCTCCTTTGATGTGAGGTTTCTCTTTGTGTTCAGCACCGCAGTGACAGCAGGGATGCTCAGAATGATGAGCATGCACACACACACACACACACACACACACACACACACACTGAGCAGAAAATCTGTACTTTATTCTGTAACTGAAAACCTACATGGTAAACAATAGCGTGGGAGCGCGTAATAAAGCAGCGCGGTGTGCTAAGAGGGTCCTGACAGGCGCTAACAGCACACAATCTGGTGCCAAAAATAGACTCAAAATTCACAGAAATGGCTTCAGCCATCAGCACACAAACCTTTATTCCTGACCATAAAAAGAGACATCGCAACTGAGTGCAAAAAAAAAAAAAAAAGGGAAAAAAGGTGCTTTTACTCAAGCAAATTAGCAACACGTCAATGGTATACCTGCAAATTACACTCGCACCTTCAACAGAAATAAACCGTCAGCCTGTGAAACTATCGGCTCCTGGTCTCATGATGATCCGAGATCATCTCCTACAGCTGAAACGGAAGAACGCAGGGAGCAAAATATAGCCTTTATATTTCTAATGTGGACCATCCAAGTCTTTTTATTTTAGCTTTCACTGTATTTTGTATAAAACAATAATGTCAGAATAGTAATAATAATAATCAGACTAATAATAATAATAATCATTATAATAATTATAATATTTCAGCCTCGCTCGTTCAGTGAGCTCTTTCCATTGGTGGTGCAGGGTAGACGGGTGCCAATACTTTGTGTTCAGCAACAATTTATAAGCTAAAGTCTGAATGAATTAACTAAATAAAATTGATGAATATGAAACGATGAAAACTTGATTAACTGGTGGACCTGATGAACTTTAGATTTTAGTTTAATTGATAAACGCAGATAATAATTTTCTTAAATTGTTCCATTGATTAGTAGATAATCACTGTTTGTTTTTGTGAAGCTAAAATATTCTTTCACCTTAATCTTACATGGCTTTAATTATTTGCCTTATTGTTCAGGGCTGCAGCTAAACAATTCTATAATATTCAAATCATCTAACAAATGTTATTTGTAACAAATAATTAACTACAATTAATTATATAATGCAATGAATAAATATTCAGTGTCTTTTATTCAAATATTCTCAGCTTTTCAGTTTAGTTTGAGGTTGTTTATGACTTTTGCTAAACAACAATAAGCAAAATGAAGCTGAAATATTAATAAAAAAAATACCCCTTTAAAAAAAACTTTCCTACAGATACAAAAAAATTACAGAAAATTCCAAAATCTGAAGCGGGGGTTTAAAATTTACCAAAACAGCCGAGGACAGAAAAGCGCATTCTGAGGCCGACATGTCACAGTTTTGTACAGAAATGACGGTAAGTCAGAATCTCCATGTGGTGCAGTGAGAGCCCGGCTCAGACGTTCCTTCCCCGCTGCTTCCACAGCAGATGCGCTCTGACCGAGTGGATGCTGGAGGAATGCACAAAAAAAAAAAAAAAAATCTTGGCAGCTTGCTTTGATCTCCAGCTTTGATCTCACAGGGTTTTCCTTTTTAGGTAATGCTGGCTCTGTGAAGTACATCTGATCTTCATTTCTCATCATTTGATTCTGTGTGTCTTCTGGTCTTCCTGAGATTCCTCTTCTTGTGCCAGACTCGAGCAGGTTCTCCAGTGTTGAGGTTTTCTCCTCGGCATGGATCTCTGACCCTCTGCTGTTCTTCACACCCATGTATCCCAGGCTCCTTTGCTTCTTTGATAGCAGCAGCATTTCCATCTGCTGTAAAATCCTCAGCTTTCTGAATCCTGGACCAGCTGAGCAGAGCAGTTGTGTGGTGTGTGTCTACTTTTATTTTTTTTTTCTGTGCCGGCTACAATACTAAGGTAAAGCGTAGCGCATTCGACACCTTGAAACCCTCAGGTCAGGTCTTAAAGCAGCACCCATTCGTCTTTGCAGTTTGGAGTGGCAGTAACTGGCCAGTGCTGTTCCAGCGGTCTCTCCATCATGTAGTTTGTAGTGTTTCATCTTGTACTGACATCCTGGACCAGCTGCTGTCGTGGTGCCCATTTGCTTCTGTTTCACCTCCAGGTATCTTCACCTACAGCTCTGTCGATTCCGGGCTCTTTGACAGCTTTGAGCTGGAGTGTGTGCTCGGTGCAGCAGATGGAGGTCCAGCCGTTTTTGTTTTCCATCATTCACACTGCTGCACCATATTGGACCCAACACCATGTCATGACCTGGTGCCGCCTCACCCAGCTATTACATTTACACCAGAAAGCCTCTCCTCCAGAGCCGTGGATGAAACGCTGCAATATATATATCGAGGAAATTGCAGAAACACCATAGAGGTACGCCTCCTTCACACGCCGGATCCAGAATACTCATCAGTGTGACTTCTGTTATGGTCGTCTTTACATTTTGACACAAAAAAACAGTGAATACCAGGAAAAAAAAACAGGAAATTATTAGTTTTATATTTTATGCTTTAATCACGATTATATTATTGACCAGAGAGAAATATTTTTTTCATATTCCTTTTCCATTAAATAAGTGAAATGAGTAGTGAGCGGACGAGTGTCCTCAGCCTAATTATTTCCTCACAACCTTCATCGTCCCCCTGGACAGCGTTATTCCTTTTATACTCCAGTATTTTATAATAAAAAATAAATAAATAAAATACACTCACGCAATACAGTATTTATTGTTCCTGAATGTACAGTATTAGGTATAGAAATACACAAGGTTAACTTTATATAACAAATGTAAATTTTGTTTTTTATTATTATTATTTATTATTTATTTTATTTTTTTTAAAAACAGTCCTGTTTGAATGAGATTAAACAATTCCATAAATCGTTAAAAATAATTTGACTTTAACCACCATGAGTTGTATATTATGATTATTATGGTTATTATTACAATTGTTATTATAAAATAATAAATGTTGCGACTCGCACTTTCCAGCCCTTTACTGTAACCTACTGTAACCTACTGCAACTATAAAATGTTTAAAATTGCAACATTATCTCGAGTTCAGATTGTAAATAGGACTGTTGTGAACGCTACAGCAGGTTATTAATTGCTACTCTGCTGGATCAATGTTATTAACAATCAATCGATTAAGATCATCGTGTTTAAATAGAAAAATAATACAGCCGATAACATCAAATAACATGACTTTTAAAATCAACAGGGAATAAATAACTAGCTAACTAACCTACTGAGACAAATGTCCATCATCCATGTCTCGCCTTCAGATGCTCAGGGTAGTGATGGGAAGTTTAGTTCGAGTCATTTAGTTTATTTCGTTCTTTTGATCAGAAATAAAATAAAATGTTACATTTTCAATAAACAGTCTATAGTTCCAGTAATGAAAATATCACAATGCAGCTAAGGACATATTATTATAAACAGAATGAGCAGCTCACCATCATATCTTCTGGACTGAATCGTTCGTTCTTTTGTCACGTAGCGTCTATGGGAGTCACGTGACAAAAGAACGAATGATTCGGACTAGAAAACTCATAAGATGAACCGCTCATTTCTGTTTCCTGTACTCACTCTGCGGAACTACAGTACTTGTTCTTCTGAGTCACGTTAAAGACTCGTTCAAAAAGTCCCCATCGTTCCTGAACGTCCCGTCACTACCACATTCATCGAACGTCACCGATGTGCTCTGTGTTGGCAGCGATACGACTGAAATGTCTCTGCACTCACACAATTTTTAGCAGTAAAGATGTTTCCATCATGCTATTGTTTATTTGACTCCGGCGATCAGTAACACCTCCACATCAGAGCGTCGGCGCCAAAACACACACCATGACATCAGCAACTAATCCACCGTTAAATACACTGACAACTAATTTAGTCATTAATTTTAGTCACTGATTCGTTGTGACCTCATTATTATTATTATTATTATTATTATTATTATTATTATTATTATGTGAATAATGGTGAACTATTCGCACCCCTGGTCGCCCCTAAAGCGTGTGCTCTGGAGTAAACTCTTCTGTTCGGTCGTGACAGTGTTTCATCTTGCTGAATGTTTTCATAGGGCGCAGCGGGAAGTCACTTCCTGTCACTTCCTGTCAGAGTGATGAATTAAATTTAAGTGATAAAGTGAGCCGATTTTTTTACATGACACAAACTGTATTAAACCAGCTACCGAAACAGTCGTCTCCTGCTTCTTCTTCTGCTTTCACGTTTTTTAAATGCCAGTCAAAACAAAAACACTGATTATCCACGAAAGCCGTTCCACAAAGCTGCTCATTTAAAAAAAAAAAGGAAGCTAGAATTAGGGACTTTAATTTTAAATGCAGAGGGATCAGTTAAATAACTCAGAGCTTCTTATCATCACTAGAGAAACCACGAAGAAAAGAGATACTAGTCATTAACTAATGCATTAATGAACCCACGACAGGTGTGTTTGTGGTTACGGCGGACGCGTTAGAGGACGGAGAGACGCTGGATCATTACTGGAAGAGATCCGGCACCACCGAGACAACGATAGATAAAGACAAAACAAATATGTCCGACTTTTACTGATGTATAAAAGGAATAAAGACAAAATTCTCCATCAGACTGAAGGAGCGACGTTCCTGCACCAAACGCTGTTAACGAGCTGCAGCAGAGCCACGCCCACATAACATGTTCATGAGAGTGTTTAATTGGAGAAACACAGAACTAATACACAATCTAAAATCATTTTCGCAGAAATCACACACCACAAAACATTAAATATGTATGTATGTTGCTGTTTTTGTTGTTGTTTTTATAAAGCTCTGAAATATGTATTTTGACTTCAGAGGACCTTTACAGACGATTCTGCTCCGTCAGAACCCAGAATGGAAAGACAGAAAGTCAGAGTTCATCAAATCGAGTCTCACTGAAGCTTCACTCGCTGTATGTTAACGTCCGCACTGACTTTAAAGTGCTGAGAAACTCTGAAAGCTCTCACACAGTCAGCAGGCAGAGAGACAGAGACAGACAGAGACAGACAGAGGGAGAGACAGAGGGAGAGAGAGACAGAGGGAGAGACAGAGACAGACAGAGAGTCTGTCCTGTAAAGCTGCCCTGATGGTGAATAATCCAAAACCGAGTTCACAGTCCAATACAGTGGAAAACAGCTCCGAGACAAAATGCCATCGGCTTTTAATTTGTATTATTTAAAAACAAACAAAACCTGGTTCAGTACAGTTACAAAACTCAAAGCATGTACGGTGATATGAAGGTTGAGACTGAGGTTAAGTATAAGGTTAAGGTGGAGGTTATGGGTGAAGTTTAGGTTAAGGGTGAGGTTGAGGTTAAGGTTGAGGTTTAAGTTGAGGTTGAGGTAGAAGTTACAGTAAGGTTGAGATTGGGACTGAGATTAAGGTTAAGGTTAAAGGTGACGTTGAGGTTGAGGTTGAGGTTAAGGTTGAGGTTAAAGTTGAAGTTGAGGTTAAGGTTGAGGTTAAAGTTGAAGTTGAGGTTGAGGTTAAGGTTGAGGTAGAAATAACAGTAAGGTTGAGATTGGGACTGAGATTAAGGTTGAGGTTAAAGTCGAAATTTAGATTATGGTTAAATTGAGGTTACAATTGTGGTTAAGTTGAAGTTGAGGTTACGATTAAGGTTGAGGCTAAGATTGAGATCAAGATTAAGGATTTCATTTCTAAAGCGTCTCAGTCTCCGTGTTATTAGGCTGGAGGTGGAGATTGAGGTTGAGGTTTGAGTCAGAGACTGGGTGGGGTGTTTTTCTTTCTTGACGTTAGGGTTGAGAAGGTGTTATGGCACATTGGACATTCATATTCATATTCATATTCATATTAATATTCATGAAGCTACAGTTACAAGCAGAGTTGCAGGATTAGTATTTGTATCAGTTTAAATCATTTTTGGGCAGCAGCGAGCGAGACGGGGTGAGAGTGTGGACTTTTTAAGGCTTATTTTAGGAGAGGAGCTTAAGGAGTGGATTATATTTGTCTCTACTCGAATGCATTATTTAAGAAAGGAGATTAACGCAACATTAATTTTATATCCTTTTGTTTCTTAAGGCTTGGTTTGTTACGGGATTAAGTACGAGGGCGGAGTTTGTGAATAATTTCGGACGGAGTCATATTTGTATCTTTACTTAAGTCTAATTTTAAGACAAGAGCTAAATACATTATTATAATTAGTGTCTTCCAAAGACTTAACTGTTAAAACTGGGGCTGAGTATTTGTAATATTTCTTAAAATGTTTGTTTTTTGTTTTTTAGTTTTGCATCTTAAGGCTGATTTTAAGGGAGAGGGTGAAGATGGTTCTAGCGCTTGTGTCTGATCTTAAAGCATGATTTAAAGACAGAGATCTGAGCTGAAGTTAGCTTTATTTGTTTGTGCAGATTTTCACAGGGTTAAGTCGGAGGATAATAAGATTCGGTCGAGCGTCGAGATCAGGAGAGACATACGCACAGACAGATGAAGAAAAAATTTTAGACAGATTAGAGACTCATTTCTGAAGCGTCTCAGTTTCCGTGTTATTAGTCTGGAGGATGAGCTGAGGCAGATCTCGGCACTGAGCTCGTCACCGCCGAGGCGTCGGGGTGTTTTTTCTCTTTTTTTCTTGGCACTAAATGTAATCTGCGGCTCTTTGATGACACTGTGTATGAAACCTGCAGGATGACAGACGCTCTTCTCTTCCTGTTCCTCAGGATTCTTCTGTGTGGGTTCTGTGTATTTACTGATCTTTACAGCCTCACAGGTGTAGAGTATATAATCATAAACGCACTGTAATCTCGTCAAGGCTGTTTTATTATATTTTTTTAATCTGCTCCTGTATAATAGAGTCGATGCTCCTGGATTCTATCGCTCTCTCAGCCTCTTCACCTTCACTGCTGATGTCATTCCTGCTGCCTGAAGTCAGAAAAGAAATCTGCCTGTATAAACAGCTTGTTATATGCGCATGTTTTGTGCGTGTGTGTGTGTGTGTGTGTGTGTGTGTGTTTCCCTCCGGCTCATAGAGCATCAGGAGGGACTCTGAGAACGAGGTTCAGCCGGATGGTGCTGGAATTCTGCCTACTGCAACCCGAGACCAGAGGCAGCGAAGCCGAGCAGCCGAGCAGAAATAAATATTTTAGCTGCTCTCCAAATCTTCAGCGGCTGCTGAACAACAGATACTCGCCAGTTCTGCTTTGCTGAGGAAAAAAACGGGGGCAGCGAAATTTCACGACCGAAATAAGACGAGCTCCATCACGCAGCATGTTTCAGACGTGTCCAGTCTGTGCGTCCTGGAGCAGCCACCTGGTCCATCTCACTTCAAATAAATCACATACACACGAGGCCATATGGCCTGAGCCTGAAACGTATTCAGATCTCATCTTCTATTCATACACAACGGCTATTTATACTCCTACTACACTTCACTGGCTCTGTAACAGCACGTGTGTTATTCCTCGTACACCACAGACGTCTGATGATTACAACGTTCTCATGAATTGTTACATTTATTGTCACAAAAAAGCAGTTCTCAGTTACATTATAGCAGATAGAATCTTGTCATGTTACTGAGAAACCGCGTGTAAACCCGTCTGTCCTGCACTAACACTGGAGACTCCTTACACACGAGGTAGAAATAAACACACAGGAAACAACTCGTTATCAGAGCGAGTGAGTAAATCTGCACTAATGCCAGAGCTGCTCTTAAAGGAAATTAAAATCACCTGACCAGGTAAATACAATTTCTTGCAATAATTACGAACATGAATTCTTTTTCATTTTGAAAATTAATTTCTTGTATTTTTTATAATGTGGCGTAACAGACATTAAAAAATCTCTGAAATTAAACCAATGTTAAAAATAAATTAAAAATTCCTGTTTCCTGAAGAATTCTGCAGAACTACTGTGTAGAAAATAATTATCTTTTTTTAATTACATAAAGTACAAAATACCCATCACACATACTGTACACAACATGTGCACGTTTGGTTAATATCTAATGTCGGAATCATATTCACAAACCACTTGGGGCTTTTATTATTTTTTATTCCCTGGTAAAATTGGACACGGTTCATCAGTATCAGTCATAAAATTAAGTGGTTTTTAATGATAATTTTTATAATATTCAACACATTTTCCCAGCATGGCCGGACACTAAAGTGGCGACACTCAACCCCTACTGAAGGTCTAATGATTTATTGGAACTTGCATGAAAGATTAGCACGCTATCTACAAAGTAATTATAGCAGAAATATAACTGATCTCATAAATAAGTAATTTTCCATTGCTTTCACACGGAATATTTTTAATAATTTATCTCGGTTATACAACTTTCATTTGGCTCATTAGAGCAGATTAATTCCCGATCGAGAATCTCCACACCGCTGCCTCACTTATTAAACTGCAGTGCTTCACCAGTGAGCAGAAGGCTATGAGTTTAAGTCCCAGGACCGCTGCAACAGGTCATAAACTGTGTGCTTCCAATTTTAATACAAAATTAAAAAAAATTATTAAATCTTTCAGAAATCATAAAGATTTTTACATTTACATGAAAGTTACATCAAAGACTTGGATTGTTTTACACTGAATCAATATTCCCAACAACAGCCAATCAGGCCTCACCAGTACTCCCAGCAACCAATCACGGAACTCCAGTATTCCCAACAAACCAATCACTGATCCTCATCTAACCACAACGCAAAAGAAAACAAAAGAAAATGTATTTTATTTTTATTTACCTTTATTTAGCCAGGCCAGACAGATTAACAACAGGTTTCTTATTTACAACTGTGGCCTGGCAAAGGCTGTGCCTTTTGGGGGAAATAGGGGGACTAATAAAAATAAAACATTTTAAGAAACATACATATATACAATATAAACGAAATTACGATAGAAAATAAAAGCAAAAACAGTAAATAAGTTACATATTTAAAAAAAAAAAAAAAATACTACTGTCTGAAGGTAAATGATACTCATGTTCAGTTCCACGACTTTGTAAGTGTATCTGTGTCGCCATGGCAACAAGTCAATAAGAATAAATGCTATGGATAATTCTTTAATTAGCGCTGACCCTGACTGGGTCTCGTCCCGCAATTTCTTTACTCCTTGTTAGTGAATCCGTCCTGCGTGCGTGTGTGCGTGTGTGTGTGTGTGTGTGAGACCACAGTAGATGCTCCGTGAGTGTTTGCTCTGATGAAGGACTGGCGTGCGGCTCTTATGAGCTACTCAAGGTGCTCTGTGATTCAGCCAATCTGGCTCTATTCATATCCTCTCGGCTCTCCTGTAGCTCACACACCTGTTCTCCAACCACCTCCTCACACACACTCTCTCTCTCTCTTTCACACATACACACACACACACTTCTCTATCTCAGCTTAGCTAGCATTCTGCTCACACAGCTGCGGCTCGAGAAGCCGAGACTCTGGCCTGCATTCGGACGCAGTGTCGTCATTAGCGCTCCGCTAACTCGTCCGTGCGGCGTGTGGCCATGCTTCTGAGTCAGGTCACATTGCTCTTTCTTTTCCTTCCTCTCTCTCTCTCTCTCTCTCTCTCTCGCTGCAGTGCCCTCATGCTGTTCATCTACACACACACACACACACATACACACACAGAGCTTTATTTATTTTTATCTCAGCTCTCTCCTGATTTTCTCCTCCTATCTACCTGAGCTCTGGGTTGTTTCTCCTCCTCTTATATTACGATGTAGTAGAGCAGCACTAATAAAGCCCTCATGTCTTTTTATCCTTTTGTGTATTTTTTCAAGCATGTTTCTTGCAAGTTGCATAGAAGGAAAAAAAAAAAAGGATGAGTAGGAAGAGGAGGCCGGCTAATGAGCTTGTGTACTCTCCTTCACGGCCGCGTGCTCGTCTCCCAGGAACCTGACGCAAGCTTACACACCTTACAGCGGAGTCAAGTTCACTTCCTGCACTGACGATCTCTGGTTCCTCCGTTAGCGTCATGATCATGTTTTAGCCTGTCGATTTACAAGACTTACGTACGGAGAGAGAAGGAGACGGAGACGACTGTCTGCAGCGGCTATAACACAAGCGAGGACATGTTTACACGACGTCACCTGGAACTATAAACGGGTCTGAAACGCTCGAGGACGTCCTGGTTCAGGAAAACAATCAACGAGTCTAACTCCGTTTCAGACTACAATTATTATTATTATTATTATTATTATTCTCTTTTTTACTTTAAACAAATACATCAGACTTCCCAAATTTCCCATCATGCACCATGTGACCTTGAATCGATTTTTTTATTTTTAATCACAGACCCCGTCCTACGCCGCTCAGAGGGCGCGGTGATGTTCACATCAACAATGAGTTCATTCCATGATACCTAGCATTAAGGTCAAACACACACACACACACACACGCACCAATCCCAGTTTAATCAAGTCCGGATATTAAATTCATGCAAATGAATAATTGAATAAAACATATAACAGAAATCTATGCAATACATACAGTATGAAATCTCAATGTGCTGAAAGTATTAGCACCCTGCATATACGAGCGGACTCCCAGCAGGAACCCTAACGTTGGATGAGCGACCTGAACACAACTTTGCATAAATAAAGTCAACATAATAAAATTTTCGTCTTTATTTTGAGCCTTTATAGTAGAATCCGTTCGTTCAAGCACATCCACTGTAAGTTTCTAACAGGGTTTGAGGTTCCGGTCAGAGATTACGACAGTGACGAATACAACAGCTTCCCACACACAGCGTGTGTACTGTACTGTATCTCACGTTCATAAATCTCTTAGTGTTGTAATGGTTCCTCTGTTTTATTCTCTTTTAGAGATATTAATGTAAAGCGCGTCTTAGCTCCCAAATTACTGTAATATGGTGTCTGTACAGCATCCAAACTGGATCACGTCCCCACAGAACCGTAATCAGGTTTCTTACCCTTTTGTCCTTTTCCAATTTAAAATCTCAGTAAATTGATGTCTGGATTTTTTTGTGGTGCTCGTTGTGTGTTTTACAGGCATTTATTCCTGGGTATAAGGAGTATAGAAGGGGAATAAAAAAGTTTTGAGATTTGAGATCTGTTTAAAAGCTCTGTTTTTATCGCTGTACTGTTCATCCTCCATCAGGTGCTTTAAAGCCTGGCAGTAAAATTGGTTATTGACCGTCCAGCCTCTGGGGACGAACTCTCGATGCACAACGCCGCAAATGTCAAAAAAGACAACGAGCATGCACTTGGTCGAGTTGTGTAATAATATATAAAGGTAATTTTATTTTATTTCTTCTATTTCAAACAAAACCATGGTCGAGGAGTCAAGGGACCTGAATCGCCTTTTTCGGTCGTGGTGATGACGGACTCTTCCATTGTGAAGACCGTTGTTTTGTCTCAGGGTCACACACGTACACCCAAGTTTTGTCGTCGGTAATGATCCTTGACATAAAGGACGAGTCATCCATGGCACGCTGGCGGAGTTCTTGGCAGACGTCGACATGATGTTCCCTCTGCTCCTGGGAATGAGCTCGGCAGCAACACGGGACTTGTTCAAATCCCACGTGAGGATCGTCTGGACTGTTCCGTATGACACACCGACAACGGCAGCAACGTTGTGGATTGTTCTCCAACAACCATCATGCACAACTTGCCGAAGGGTTTTGACATTTTCTGGGGGTTGAGCTCGTTGAAGGTCTTCCTGATCTTTTGTCCAGTGATGTTCTTCTGTTCTTGAAGCACACGAGCTGCTCAAAACACCTTGAATGACTCGTTGTAGCATCATCAAAAACTGTCTGAATCACATCAAGCGTCTCTGTGGCAGATTTGTCCGGTTTCACACAGAATTTCACACTCGCTCTTTATTCTAACTTTCTAACGATGTAAACAGGACGATGTCTTTTGGCACACTGACTTATGAAGGTCGGTGTGACTGTGCATGCAGCCTTGTGCTGCCATCTGTTGGAGTGTTACAGAACTAGTCTCAAAACTTTTTGATACCACCTCGTATTCGCATTAAGAGCACCCCCCCTAGTGGTCGGGTGGTAAACACGCAGTGCTCAGGCCGTATTGTTTTTAAGTACGTTGTGCAACAATGTGTTAGTGGAGCTCTTTCAACATTATCCAGTCATTCAAACTTTCAAAAACACCTTAATACCAACATTTTCCCAACGTTCATCACATTGCCAAAGTAACGTCACTACAACGTCTTGACAACCAAACATTCCTGCTGGGAAAGTACCTTCTCTAGACTTGACTGTGTGACTCGTGGTGTGAGGCAGGTGTTACAGAAAGCAGCTCCTCTCACTTTAATTGTTATTCTGAAAATATTTCACACTAATACACACTTATTACATTTTTTTTTTGTTAATGGAGTCACTTTGGTAGAAGTGAAGAGGTGTCTTCATGATTATGAAGGAATCTCACCTGTTCTATTTTAAAGATAAATTAAATGTAAAACACCCGCGCTGAACCCGAGTGAAATACATCGTGAGAAAGTGAATCTCAGAGCCGTGGATTCCAAATCACTGTCTAATCCCCCTCAGCTCGCGGAGAGTCAGAAAGAGATCGATACGGACTCGTATTCAGAAGCGACCGAGGCTGGAGGTTAACGCGATGTTAAACCCCCCAACAGACCCGGCTGTAGTCGACACATCCTCAATCCTTCATTCAGCTTCAAGGAGTTCCCCCGCTGCGCTACACTCGCCGCGGCTCAGCTAGCTTATCCACGCCAGGGCGATTTAAATAATTAGAGGAATATTATATGCAAAGTCATTATTTGGTTTTAATTGCATGATGATTTTACCTTTACAGTTAACAGTGCAGATTAAAAACGCTCTGAAGCTGGAAATGGAATTTGTTTATGAATTTATTTCCAAATGATTTTTGCATATAGTTACATGTTTTTAAGGCTCCTACAGACTTTTGTTAGCGTAGCTGAAATAACGATTCAATTTGACTCACAAAATACGCATAGGATCGATTAAATGGATCCAAAAAATTCTGCACACTTTTAGCGGAAACTGTGGATCTGGCAACATAAAATATACAGAATATCAGCGGAAACAGAATAAAACAAGATGAATCTCAATAATAAAAAGTGACTAACGAGCCATTTAGACAGGTATTATAGGTGTGTTTTTTAAAGTTAAAAATTTTAAAAAGAAAAGTCCACAGTCTTCATCCAGCTGCTATTATAATTATATATAATTGTTATGACTTTAACTTTTTCATGAATTTTTCTTGCCTCTATTTTGAACTCAAGATTGTCGTCGACACTCAAACTCTGAGCCGCGTTTTAACCGTTCTGTCGCTCTGCGTCGTGTCCAAGTCCTCCGCTTCTCCTTCTATTTAAAACTTTAATGAAAAAGTCAACTCAGGTTAGCGTTAAATTACTGCTTCCTCCAGGCGCTTCTGTCTGAGAACTTCCACAGAGTCGGAAAACCGTTTCTCAAAATTTTCATCTTACAGTGATATAATATATAAAGGTTATTTTATTTAGTTTCTTCCATTTCAAACAAAACCACGGTCAAGGAGATCAAAAAAGAAAAAAAAATTACATGGCAGAGACTTAATAAAGGAGAAATTTCATCCGGAGGTTCTGCGGCGTAACCAGCTGACGGCTCAGGCGGATCCTCCTGCGTTTCCCTCAAATAAGACCTCAAAGTCAACAAAAATAGCCTGCTGACATGATACTACTGTACATCAGGCTAGTGTGTGTGTGTGTGTGTGTGTGTGTGTGTGTGTGTAATATTTACTGTAAGACTCTCATAACCCAGTGATGTTACCGGAATAAAACATCAGCCTGCGTTCATTTCACGAAATGCTAAATATTCTTTAATTCTTCTTCTACTTATTATTATTGTTATTATTATTAAATGTTTCTGCATTGTTTTAGGAGACAAGTAGG
>JAQMYI010000038.1:31956366-31970544 GCA_030014275.1 Clariallabes melas
GGCATCGGGACCTGAGATGAACACAAACAGCTGAGTCAGGAGCAGCTTTCATGTAAAATTCTGTATCCAGGGCATTATCCACAAATAAGCAGCTGCCACTTATTTTGGAAGAGAACACACACTCCTGGTTGTGACACACGTACAAAAGCGAAAGGGGGAAAAAATTTGAAAAGGCTGACGTGAGGTTATTTCTCGGTCTGTGCTCTCGGAATACGAAAAAGGAGCAGGGAGCTGGGAGGACGCCTGGATGTGCCGATGCTTCGCTCAAAACTTGGACTTTTTTTTTCATATAAAATATACAATACTGTGCAAAAGTCTTAGCACCCCCGCCTTGTATTTTTTATGTAGTCCAGAGGAATGGTTCTCCAGGCTTCCTGTAGGTTCTCATTTGCAGTCCAGTCCCTGTACCTGACCTATGAATTATAGAAGGATTAAAAAAAAAAAAAACTTTAGACACGACCCAGTGAGAAACAGACGAGAGGGGAAATGAGGTTTACATTTGCTGCATTTGGCCGACGCCCTTATCCAGAGCCACGTACATTCTGATCTCATTATACTGTACGTCTGAGCAGCTGTGGGTTGAGGGTCTCGCTCAAGGGCCCAACAGTGGCATTTTGGTGGTCGTGGGGTTTGAACCTGAGACCTTCCGATCAGTAGTCATTTAATTTTATTTTATTTGAAGAAATGGGGGGGGGGTCAATACTTTTGCACAGTACCGTATGTTAGAAAGTAGGATCAGCATGTGCAGAAACGTATGAGAAGTATTTTTAAATGCATCACAAGTCGATGCAGTAACCTTTAGCATCACAAACTCGTGGTTGTTAGCGGCTGGTCAGTAACCCAGCTGTGTCACATGGTCACTAATATACCTGAAATAAAACTGCATCAGGTGAACACTTCAGTCGGAACAGTCTGACCCGATCCGGCCCGGTCCGGTGGGAACGGCTTGGGTCGGGTCGATCCTTTGATGATTTATTCAGGTGTCCACTGAACACCTCGTCAGTTCCCACCCCCACCCCCCGGCCACACCCCTCTCTCTCGCGGACCAAAGCATCTGACCAATCGTAGATGAGACTGAAATGTTGAAGTCGGAAGGCTAATTGTTGTTCCCAAACTGCCCCTAGTGTGTGAATGAGTGTGTGTGTGTGTGTGTGTGCCCTGTGAGGGATCGGCATCCCGTCCAGGGTGTACCCCGCCTCGTGTCCTAAGTCTCCTGGGATAGGCTCCGCCCCCTGCGACCCTGTATACAGGATGAAGCGGTATAGATGATGAGCGAGTGAGTGATGATAAATAAAACTACAGAATCCAAAGTACATGAAGTCACGTAAAACTCAACTCTAAGCAGCTTCATTCAATTCTAATCAAAAGTTGTTGTTTTTTTCTTTGGAAAAGATCAATATTTTATATTTAAGAATCAATTCATAAAAAAGATTTTTATTGGTGATAAAAAAGAAATAAACTAAAAAACAAAACAAATGAATAAAAAGCTTTTTCATTGATTTTTTTTTATTCCGTATATACACAAAATAGATCACTAATGTTTTTTTTTTAATATTTATTGTTTATTTTTTCATTTTGAACTAAAAAAAAAACCTACACAGACTCATCTCAAATTTCTTCCAGTCTATGCAGAAATATAATATATATATTATATATATATATATATTATATATTTTATAATATAAAAAAAACAATGAAAAAAAGAAAATCAAATAAAAAGGTAATTTCCTTTTTTTGTCTTTTGAAAGAAAGAATAGACGCGTGTACGCGAGCGCGCAGGAAACAACATGGCGTATTGTGTGAAACTCTGCAGGGTTAATTATGTATTCTGCCCGAGTCTGCCGTCACGTACATGACTGAACGTCTGTTTTAAAAAGCAGAAGCCTCCCACCGGCAGCCTGGAGCCGCTCAGCTCGGGAGGCATGACGGCCGGGCTGTGATTACACACGCTGTGGAGATTTAATTATGCCCTTCTGATCTGACTATACGGTACACACAGTGTCCTCGCACCGCCGTAAATGATATACATTCATCTGTAAGCAGTGTGTCGAACCTTATCGTACCCGCCACCTGGTCCGGGTCAAATTCAAACGAGCCTGGCGCAGAACGTGAGTCTGATTCAGCACAAACACGGAATTATTATAACCACAGCAGGAAGGGGAATAACACGCACGCACACGGGAAGGGAAATGAAAGTCAAACGAGTTGTTTTAACATTGTGTAGTTCAATGTAACACACACACACACACACACACACACACAGAGCTTTTGATATAGTGCTTTCATGCAGAATCTGACTGCATGTCGATGAAAGATTCATATCGACGTGGTGGCAAATTATTTAGTCGCTTCACACAGAAAATCCCGCCGTCACCCTTTAAACCTTTGTCGGGTTCCTGAGTGACACCTGAGTTACTGATCAGAATGCTGCATGTTTAAATCCCGAGAATTCCCGTTGAGTGTTCAGTCTGCCTCGGATAAATGAGAATAAAGTAATAAATTTGAATTATTTTAATATTGAAACTCTCACTCACGCATCGTCTTACTCACGCGTTATCCTGTGTACAGGGTCGCTGGGGGCGGAGCCCATTCCAGGAGACTTCGGGCATGAGGTGGGGTACACCCTGAACGGGGTGCCAATACATTGCAGGGCATACACAGACTCACTCACTATGGGGAAGGAATCAAGAATCCCCAGAGGAAACCCACCAAGCAAACTCCACTCACACAGACCCGAGGCGGGACTCGAACCCTCGGCCCTGGAGGTGCTACACCACCATCCTGCCAAGTACAGTGGTATCTCAGCATGCGACCACCCCGCCTTAGGAACTAAAATTTTGCAAGAATTTTGCATCAGCATACAAGCGACCAAACCGAGCCGAACCGAACGCCAGCTAAGTCACATGTTCGTCCGGGAGCCGTTCAAAACTTTTTTTGCGTCAACAGAAAGCCAAGTGAAGCAAGTTTACATATTTTTGTAGTTTCTTTTGCATTTTGTGTAAGATTTAGTGAAGACGTGGCACCGCGGGGTCCTGAGAAGGTTATCGAGGACGGTAGCAAGAAGAAAATGGAGACAGTTCCAGTTTGGTTTTAAAAGCAGCCGGTGCCGAGAGAAATCATAAATTAAGTTTAAGTGAGGTTTAATGTCTATTTCTTTCATATTTGACATCATTTACATTTACTAAATTTCACCTTAAGAACTCACCTCGGGAACAGATTAAACTTGTGTGCCGAGGTACCACTTGTATACAGTGGAACCTCGGATTACGAGCATAATTCATTCCGGAAGCGGCTCGTATTCCAAAACACTCGTAAACCAAAGCAAATTTTTCCATAGGAAATAATGGAAACTCAAATTATCCGTTCCACAGCCCAAAAAAATAAATACAAAAAATAATTAATACAAAATATAAAGTAAAAATAAAGCAAATTAACCTGCACTTTACCTTTAAAAAAAAGTAAGAATAAATCCCGACAGATAAGTGTTTCAATTGCTGTGGACAGGGCTGTATTTAAATAAAAAGAATTTAAATAAATATCAACACATTTTCTTATTATTTTAATAATTATCAAAAAAAAAATTCCATGCTGGCCCACCCTGTATACAGAATGAAGCAGTATAGACGATGAGCGAGTGAGTGATGATAAATAAAACTATAGAATCCAATGTACATGAGCTCGCGTAAAACTCAATTCTAAGCAGCTTCATTCAATTCTAATCAAAAGTTGTTGTTTTTTTCTTCAGAAAAGATCAATATTTTATATTTAAGAATCAATTCAGTCAGTACTCCTCACCACTCCCGGCTCTCAGAGCCGCGACCCCTATCTGTACTGGCCGGTAAATGATATCTAATAAAACTCAAACACGGTAACGCAGGTACACGGGGTCAGAGTTGAGAAAACACACACGAATCAGACGAACTCGTACACAGTAAATAAGAGCCACAGGGGTGCAGAGAGCCTCAATCCTGTATGCGCTGCGTGTACATTTTTTAATGATTTGTTTAGTCACTTGTGGCCTGTGAGATGCGAGCGGTTGGATAAACAGAGCTTTACAGCGGTAAGATGCAAAAAAAAAAAAAAAAAGTGAATCAATCTCTGTCGTTTAAAGTTAGCGTACAAGTGGGCCGGCGGTTCCTGTGTGTACTACAGAGAAATGTAATTTTGCAGGCGTCCCTGAGAAACACCGGCTCTAACAATCAAGGCAATGGAGTAAACAGCTCAGGAACCGCTGGATTAACAGCGCGCGTTGCTTCCAGACGACGTTCTGACTGCGCTGTAATTCCAAACATCACTTCTGTGCACGCATGTTTGCAAATTCACCGACTCACCAGTTTAATTATGCGTTGTTAATTTTCTTTGGTACCAGCACTCGGTCAGGAAGCCCGGTGTTCTCCACCACAGCGCTGAGCTAATTACAGAGCTCCACTCTATAAAGTCAGGTTTTAAATATTAATAACTAAAACAATCCTCAACTGGCTTCATGGAAGTATAAACAGGAAGTAACGTGACGAGTTGAACTCCTCATGATCCTCAGTTTGCAGCACGGACACAAGCGAGCCCGCTCCGCCCCTTACGAGGAACTGTTCTCCGGACTGACCCTGGGTTCCGATCCAGAGCGTCACCATGTGGACTGAACTCTCCGCTCATAACAGCCCTGCGTCAAACTAACACTTGAACACTGCATTCGTTTCCTGTTCGCGGTAGTTCCTGTTTATTGATTCCATGACGGTTCATGTTCGTAATTACACGTGACGTTTATGTGGACACGTCTGTCCTCTGAAACAGATCGACAGGTCACGTTATTTGGGTTAAAACAGGTCATATTTATGCTTTTCAAACTCTGCATGTGATTTTTGCAGGACGCTGCTTTTGGTTTCGCTCTGGTGCAGTGAGGCGGCTGTGCGTGTTGAGGTCCAGAAGAAAGACAGACGCCTCGCTTTAGCGGTTTTAGCAGCTGTCGCTAACGCTGCTATGAAATCCCTGCGCTGTCGATGCTAACTGATGAGGTCACGACCTACGCATGGGACAGAGGCAAGAAGTCTGATCTGCCGACTCCTATTCAAGTCACATGCCCGCGTACCGGATATACGTATAGTGTACATCCGATCTAGGAGCACGTACTGTACGGACGTGGCTTAGAGCTGATCTGAAAAACATCAGATGTGTGTGCTCCAATAGCTCTACAGGAAATCATACCTGCATCACATTAGGGTGAAAAATCTGAAGCCACTTCACGCTGGTGATGTAAACGAAGTCGAAGTACAACAAACATTCCACTCTGGTTGAGATCATGCTATAAGCAGAACATTTCTCTTGACTTTTCTGTTACAGTTGATATGCAACAGGACTGAAGTTCCCTTTATAATGAAGGACCAGTGGTGGCTCACGCAGTTAAGGCTCTGGGTTACTGATCAGAGGGTCAGGGGTTCAAGTCCCAGCACCGCCAAGTCGCCACTGTTGAGCCAAGGAACTTAAACCCTACCCGCTCCAGGGGGCGCTGTATCCTGATTAATTTCACTGTGCTGTCAGGTTCATGTGACAAATAATTGAATCATATAAAAGTTTCTCTTTGGGATTAATAAAGTTCTCTATCTCTCTGTCTATTTTTGGCTTCGCTGCACAACGCTAGAGAATATACCTGTAGGCGGAAGACAGTTTGATTACTTACTTTAATTCAGATGAGAATAAGCTGATAGAATTGACTGTAATTATTATTTAGGTTAAATTAGTTTTCCTCTTTATATCCGGGGAATCAGAATCTTTCTCCAGCTGGAGAAGAACTTGTTATAGGAAAAGGCGACAAAACAAACTTTCATTAATGTTAGCAATATCTGCTACAGGGAGAGAGAATTTAATCAATTATACAATTTATTGATCTTTTGTGAACTGAATCAGCGGGTCACACAATTCACTCACTCACTCACTCACTCACTCATCGTCTAAACCTGTTCATCCTGTATGCAGGGTCGCAGGGGGCCACTTAGGGCACAAAGCGGGTTCACCCCGGACATGGTGCCAATCCATCAACACCGATCTAAAATCGACACATTCCTTAAACATATCCCACAACTTTTGCAAAGAAAATAGAAACGGCTTGCCACCTTCTGTAGGCCGCAATAGCGCCACCTATTGGACTGGAGTGTGGCAAAGAAGAGATGTGACATTTAAACAATCAAGAACTTTGATTGCAGCATTTGCACAGCATTTCAATTCATACCAGATACTTCAAGTAGCTTTCAATACTTTAAAACTTATATATATCGTATCTCCTTGAGACAAATCAGACAATAATCACAGGCGATACTGAATCAAATTCAATTGAAAGTCAGAAACGCCCAAAAATCTCATTGAATAAACAGCCTAGATATACTGTAGTAATTCACAGCTGTAGTTATGAGGACGGTTAACGAGTGAATCAGGGCATAAAACCTCAGACATTCGCTCAATACAGGGTTCAGTTCAATATCTGACGAACTGACATGATACGATACGAATTAGTATGATTTAGTAAATCTGCGTCCGACTCTGTTGAGACTCTGCTGTAGATCTGTCGTTAATTTAGCGTTTGATGACTTTGAAGAATTCTTCTTACACACTCGTCCTTTGTGTCTAGAAGCCGAGTCATGGAAACCGCACTTCCTTTTCGTCTGTTAGAAACATTTCCCTGTTCATCCAAGTAGCTTCATCAGTATGAGAAAGGTTGCTTAGAGACCCTTAATATATCCTCCCGATCCACAGTGCACCATCTATCCTCTCTGCGTTCCTCAAGAGTGTGTCCTTTATCTTTTAGACTCAGATACACTGCTGATTCTGGTCCTGAGGTGTGTGTGTGAAGCGTTTCAAACCAACCAAAAGGTGGTCCAGGGGCCATGACTGAACTTCTAGACCACTTCACCTGGACGACTGAGAATCTTTAAAGACACTTAGTTATCTGTCCTTTATAAGAATAATTATTTCATAATCTTTAATCCATTTTAATCATTAGTTTTAAATCAGTGTACGGTGTGGTATTGGCATGGGTACGGGTACGGGTACGGGTACGGGTCAGGGACGGGGATCTGATTTTGTAGTGATTCTGATGTTGTTTGTAGTGATGTGTATTAGTGTAAGCGATTTCCAGCACAAAGCACACACACATACAAAAACACTCCATCCTCCACTGCATCCTCAGAATGGCAGCAATTATATCACATGAAACAAAACCTCAGACGAACAGATTCATAACAAAGCTACACCGACTCCCTCCCTCCTTTAATTCTTCTCCAGTGTTCACTTGCAAGCCAAGACCATGAAAGTAAATATATATACAAATTTATTACAAAAAAAATTATAATAAATGACCTCGTGGTCATTAAAGTTGTTAAAAAACAATCCACACGAGGCATCAGGGGACCTCCTTTCACAGAGTCGCAGAGCTGTGACTCACTTCAGCACTTATTACCTTCTCCAGCATTTACTCTTTCCTCTTCCTCCAGCCAAATCAAAAATTGTAACCGTTTTGATCACGTACCAAAGTAAACACATGGGCTGTGTTTACATCACCAGTCTCCACCCACCCATCCATCCAACCATGTAAGAACCCTCTGTAGTCCAACTCGGGGCCACGGAGGCGGATGGTGACCGTTGTATTTATTCAAACAAACCTCCAGAGTCTGGGTTCGATTCCCACCTCGGGGTCTGTGTGCTTGTACGATGGAGGTGTAGGGTCGTTGTTCGTTTTTCGCTGTGTAAGGACACTTTTGGGACGATGTGTAGAGCCACCTGAACACCTAACAGCATGCCAGTTAAATCCAATTCGCTCTTCAAAAACGGGTAAAATTGGATTTATTAGTGCGCGTCTATTGCTCACCTGATTAACAGTGCAGCCTCACTGTCTGTCAATTATTTTCAGAAACGGCACCTGTCACCCCAATTTCCACAGAAAAAAATTCCAGATCCATTTAAAGTAATTAACTACAAGCCAACTCTCTCTCTCTCTCTCTCTCTCTCTCTCTCTCAGTTGTACGTGTACACATGTACTGAGAAGAATGAGAAATCTTCATTTTCAAGCAATTCTATTCTCAAATAATCTTCATGAGCCTTTAAAACATTGATTCTGATCATTCCATGGCACCAAGACTCATCTTGTTAGAAGTATAAATGATCTCCTATTCATGCACTCCTCCTATTCATCTATTGTTAAAGCTCTTGTCTACTGCTATTACTGAAAAAAAAAAAAAAAACATCTTCCTAATTTATCTTTTATCTCTCCAATAGGCAACATTTCATTACAGTCGGCAATCACAAATCCTCCACTGCTCCTAACGTTACTTCAGGCGTTCCTCAGGGATCTGTTCTTGGAACGCTATTGTTCACAGTTTATTCCCCGGAGACATCTTGGTTTGCGAAATAATTGTGTGTGAGTCACAGCTCGGCTGATTTACCTTCGGATTGAGCGTAAAAGATAAAGCTCACAGAGAGATGAAAATGTCAAAATGTCAACTAAACTGGGAAAGAGCGCCCCCTAGTATTCAGTGCAAGTAAACGTAGACACACACTAATAACTATTTGTCCCTTTGTAGTCCCAACTCTTTTTTTATAAATGATAGAATTTTTACTTTCATGTTATTCAATTGAACTGAAATTCATATAAATATGTGATTTAAACATTGTTAGTCTTATTTTGATATAATTTAACTTTAACATCATAAAATCGCAATATCCCTTCAATTATACGATGTCAAGAAAATTGTTGAGGTTATGTTCAGGTTAGTAAAATTCCTAATATGTAAATTTCCAAAATTTTTCTAATATGAGCCAAGTGCACAAATCCTGTATTTAATTAAGTAGAGATCCACAGGGCAGATATTATTTAAGTACAGTCAATCCCCGACTTACGAACAAGTTCCGTTCTGGGAGCACTGGGAGGATTCCTAAGTTGGATTCGTTCGTAAGTCGAGTCTTTTATACCTTTGACACAAATATACAATGTAAAGCATAAAAAAACATACACGCAGGTTTATAATCTCACAAGAGTGCGCCTCTCGAGGGAGCCCGGGAAGACGTCAGGAAAGGACAACGCTATATGGTGTTTTTTGTGCTTGAACGGACGCCACTTTGTCTCAGAGCTGAACTTTACAGGACCGTTTTACAGGACAGACATTTTCTGTCATTGTGCTCCCGGACTGATTCGTTGAAACCTGTGAGGCCGACTCATTTCTCCCACAAACACACATACAACATACCGGACTTTAGACATTTTATACATTCACTTACACACTAAAAATATTGTATATTATTGTAAATATTGGTATCTGGTGCACTGAATTGTCTATTTTTTGTACAATACACGTGAGTTACTTCCGTGATTAACCCGGAAGTAGAACCACAGTTACCCTGTGATTGCACCCTGTCCGCGGTGTACCCCGCCTCGTGCCC
The DNA here is from genome assembly GCA_030014275.1 of Clariallabes melas. NCBI lineage: Eukaryota > Metazoa > Chordata > Actinopteri > Siluriformes > Clariidae > Clariallabes > Clariallabes melas. The sequence goes on from JAQMYI010000038.1 coordinate 31,965,787, forward strand.
TAAGCCTCCTGGTACAGGCTCCAGGTCCCAGCGACCCTGAATACAGGATAAAGTGGTATAGAAGATGAGTGAGTGAGTGAGTGAGTGAGTGAGTGAGTGAGAGAATGAGTGAGTGAGTGGAACCATAGTCCGTATGTAGCTGTAGAAATTCGTAATTCAAATGTTCGTAAGTTGAGGAATTACTGTAAAAGTGGAAGACCTTAATTTACTGTATGTACACAAGTTAAAGTACAAAAGTACTCAGTATCAAATTTACTTAAGTATCAAAGATATCTAAAGGGCTTGTATTAGCACACTGAAGTATTTTTCATAGTGCAAAAACACTCAAACACCTGTTAGGTTATTAGGGATGTGTCGAAGGAAAGGCAAGTGATGCAATTACTAATAATAATCAAAAGTCCTGTTACACCAGTGTGGTTAGATAATGCAGAAATAAAGTAAAAGTACAGTAAGAAAAGAAAGTAGAGGTACTCTTGAGCAGCGTAAAAAGTATGAAGTATCTTCAGATGAAAGTACTCAAGCAAATAACAGATTAAGTGAAATATGTACTTAAGTACAGTAACGAAGTTACGACCAACCTCTGGATTTTTCCCAGATAATTCAATAAGTGGAACGGCACATCTCAGCACATTGTCTAAACGCTCCTGTGAATGATTTATGAATAACTTCCTCTGACACAAGTAACCGTTTTCTTCCTTATTTTATCTTTACTGCATCAACGGACGTACCGTATCTGTAGAGACGGACAGAGAGGAAAAACATCACGAGTAAGAAAAAAAAGGTAAATGTTCCTCGCCCTGTTTAACATCTCTAGTGACGTTCATTTAATATCTTCTCATTCTGTCTTAGCTTCAACACGTCTCTAGTTCCTGTTCCTCTGCTCCCACACACACACACGCACACACACACCTCTCCATGACACTCACTCCACCTTCTCCTGCTTTAAACGAGTGTGAAGCAATAAAACATCTCTATTACACGGATGAAACTCTGATGTTTTGACGTGTCAGCATCACTGCGTGCGTGTGTGCGTGTGTGCGTGCGGTTGTAACGTCGTGTCACGGCTTCACGATTAGTCATGGCGATTAGCTTAGTGCTGACTTTACCAAAACACAGATTAAAGCTCATTTCCATCTCGTTGTTGCTGTTGTTGTTTGCACAGCACGCTTCTCCTCGCTCGCTCTTTCTCATATCACTAACGACTAACAATGGAAGAGATTTTATGCAAATATCATTCGCAGGCCCGGAATATCTTTGTAAACCTCTTTTCAGACATGATTAATGTTCCACATAGAGCTGTGTAACGTAATTATCACCGCAGTACATGTGGGATTTTACTCAGAAATCTGTCGTGTCAGTCATTTTTCCTTTTTTTTTATACAGAGAGCTGATGCGGTATTTTAGCTCGTGTAAAATGAGCAGCAGGAATAACTCCAGGTGATATACAGTTTATCTTTGTCTAATCTGATTCGACGTGTTTGTAAAGATTGTGTTATATCCTGTAGCAAAAGGGGTTTTTGTGCTTTTTCTTTTTTCGTTCCAGGAAACACTCGCTCGCTCTGTGATAAACAGATGATAAACCAAAGGGTTTTTGGAATAACTTTCTGGGTTCGAGCTATATAGTTATAATTATCACCTACAGACATGATACAGTCATGTGATTTACTCACGATCACTCACACGGCCTACAAACAAGCACTTATAACGTAAATGAAAATCAGTATATCCTGTATACGGTACAAGTAGGTGAAGATTTCCAGCTGTGCGTCCATAAGAAAAGCCCGTTACTGAGGCTTCAGTTTGTTAGCATAGATTGGGAGCATAGAGAGATGGAAAAAGGTCATGTGACCTGATGAGTCCAGACTGAGCCTATTCCAGAGTGATGGGCGTGTCAGGGTAAGAAGTGAAGGACATGAAGCGATGCTCCATCATGTATAGTGTCCACTGTACAAGCCACTGGAGACAGTGTTATGATCAATGTGTGAGGAATCATTTCCACACATGAACTGGACACCACAGAGTCCTGACCTTAACCCCAGTGAGAGTCTATGGGATGTGCATTTACAGAGCGGTTTGAGTCTTTTGTCGTTAATACTTGTTAATCTCAGGCACAAATTGGTGCAGCTTTGGATGGAAATAAATCTTATGATGTTTCATAAAGTTGTTGAAATGATGCCAGGGTGCTGTAATCTTAGCCAAAGGCAGAAAATACAATTATGCAAATTTTTCCTCTTTTTGTCCAAGCAGCGTATATTCAAGAAGGCTTTTTTATAAAGATTATTAATAAATATTTCTTTTTTATTTTCACAACCAGCTTGTGTACTTTGAATATTTGAAATAACACAGAGAACTCAGAAAAGAGCCACATTGTCTAATTATAAATTATAAATGTGATTATGAATGGCTTCTTGATCCACTGATCACATCTTTTAAGGAATAACAGGAATAAAACACTTTGTGTAAACCTTTTTCATTTTTCTTCCTCCCTCCAGTCCGCCATCTTTCCCGTCTGCTCCCAGATCTCACTCAGTCCTCCATTACAGAGCCACTTCAGGAATCATCTCATTGTGTCAGTTATTTCGACTTCTTCCAAAAAAAAAAAAAAAAATCCAGTATTGGTATTGGTGCCTCTATTTCCTACCTGAAGTAAAATATTCTTGCTTCCTGTATTGTTCCATAAGAGATAACACAGCAGCTGTCATGTCAGCTGTGACAAACAACGCTCTACATCCAGCCGAACTAATTAACTGCAGTCCAATTTCATTAATTAAATGTATTAAAGTCTTTTTTTTCTGTCTGTAGTTTCTCGGTTTGACAAGCCCATGGTTTGAGAATTCTATTTCATATTCTCTGCCATAATACACCTCTTACACACTGCTCACCATCGCCACAATAGATTTAACTCCCGTCCAGCATTTCATTACAATCGTACAATCGTACTCTTCTGCTCCTTTGACTCGCGGCGTCCCTCAGGGATCGGTTCTTGGGCCTCTCTAATTCATGTACTGGTTTCATTATCTATCTTCACAACCTTAGATTTTCCCATTAAGTGTGTATGAATGATGATCTGTGTGCACTGGTACAGAATGTGGCATAAAAAGAATTCAAATAAAAGTCTGATATGTTGCTATGCATCATTTATATTCGGTATCTGTGCAACCATTTATTGGCCTGTGAGACTCGGTTAGAAAGACACATGTATCGTTCTGCTGTCCTTCTCATTCGTGTCACATGGCCAGTGATCGGAGGTGATTGAGGACGACGTACCAACATCCTCGCAGTTCTTATGAACAACCACAGCTTTTCTTTTCATAAACCTCCCTGATTATTTATATTCATCTTAATGCATGTTATTAATTATAAAACTCCTTCTTTTGTCGTAGATTTAAGGACAAACCCATGGGCGATGCTCTGAATAACAGGTGCTGAGGATTTGTGATTGTCAGTTGAAATGAAATGCTGCCTACAAGACAGATAAAAGGTAAACCAGCTGAGATATATGCCCGCGATAGCAGGGGCTCACAGGGGCGCAATAAGTGTGTTATGAGAAACACTAAGAGATGTAGAGCTCGGATCATGCTGCAGAATACTAACACTTTCCACACTTCAATCCATCAAAAAATATCACAATATTGCTCTCAAACACATGAAAAAAGCTCTTCCTCTTGCATATCCAGTGCAGGATCCTCCACCCCCCACCCCTCCACCAGAATCCCCTCCCCTTCTTTCTCGTGCCACTCTGTGTGCTGTTACCTCTGTACACTTGTCCCCGTGTCTCCTGTCTTTAGAGTTTCAGAGCATCTTCATATAATCTCATCCATCTCCTCCATCTTCATACTGGAGCTCCAAAATATCATATCCTTTCACTCAACACCATCACTCGCATCTACTGTATACTGGCTGTACACTGTTCCTGGCTGAGCGCGAGTCTTTGTACAGAATAAATCAGTGCGTGCGGTGCTGTTTTAGTAAAATAATCAGTGATGATGTGGTGTGCTGAGTCTCTGATATCAACCTGAAGGTGATTATTCTCCTTTCCTGAACTGTTTTATTCCTCTTACACCACAGCAACTGATAAACTATTACATCATACACCTTATCTGTTTATACACACATACAGTAATACATCGTGAAACGTCCAGGAAATACTACTAATAAATTAACTAATAAAAGAGAGACAGATATAAAATTGCTTTTCATTTATTACTTGTAGAACTTAAAGCAACGAGCTCCTGTGGCTTAGATGGTCTTGGATAAAAACAACACTTGAGATGTCCAGTGTTTAAATAAAATCTTCAAATGAAATACTTGTTAAATTCAAGTGCAATTTAAAGCAATTTTCCTTTTCATTTATTTGATGATGTAGACATGGCTATTTTTTCTTTTCTTTTCTTATCGTACTAAGCAATACAAATAATATAAACCTATATAAACCTGTAAACAATAATGAATTCAAATCAGTATCAGTAATAAAAGAATTTGCTAATTATTTTTAAAACAAAGTAAGTATGCAGGCGGCACGGTGGTGTAGTGGTTAGCACTGTCGCCCTGAACCTCCAGGGTCCGGGTTCGATTCCCATGTCTGTGTGCATGGGGTTTCTCCCCGTGCTTGGTGGGTTTCCTCCGGGTACTCCGGTTTCTTCCCACAGTCCAAACAGACCTTGCCCGAAGTGTGTGAGTGTGTGTGTGTGTGCCCTGTGATGGATTGGCACCCTGTCCAGGGTGTACCCTGCCTCATGCCCTAAGCCTCCTGGGATA
>JAQMYI010000038.1:32125723-32138820 GCA_030014275.1 Clariallabes melas
AAAGAAAAACTCCCTGAGATGGTAATAGGACGTTTCCTACTCACATATAAGATTGGGTGTTCTTCTCCACTGAATTCTTGTGAAAGGACAGCCCCGAGCCCTGTTTCTGATGCGTCTGTGTGCATGATGAATGGCCGGTCAAAGTCGGGGTTCTGGAAGACAGGGGAGTTGGTGAGGTGTGTTTTCAGCTGTTCGAATGCTGTCTCTGCCTCTCGTGTCCAGTGTATTTTTTCTGGAAGATCCTTTTTTTAGAAAGCTAGAGAGGAGTGCTGCAATAGAGGAAAAAATAGGTACAAAACGTCTGTAGTAGCTCGCTAGTCCCAAAAAGGCACGTGCCTGTTTTTTTATATTGTCCGCGGGTACTTATGGACTGCTTCAACCTTTTTCTTCTGTGGTTTTAGCAGGTCCTTTCGATTCTGTACCCTATGTACCTGTACTGTGTCTCAGTCATTTGATGCAGAGAGGATGGGGCTCGCATGCCTTTGGCTCTCTTCTCTCGGCAGGGTCCGCATTACTCTGTCCATGATTACTCACTCCGTGACTTCCCTCGCTGGCAGAATTTCCGGCTGTAGCCAGCGGGAGGCGATCTTGGGCTATTTGTCGAGTTGTGTGCGCACAGGGATTTGGGAGTCATAAACCCAGCGGTGAAACTCGAAAGCAGCCTGTGCGCTAGACAATCCACAGCGCGCCAAAATCTCGGTTTTTGATAACTCATAATCCTGTGCGTCATCCGCCGGGAGGGTGAAGTAAGCACTTTGGGCTTCCCCAGTGAGAAGAGGGACTAAAATCTTGCTCCACTCATGTTTCGGCCACCCCTCGAGATCTGCTGTTCTTTCAATAGTTTGAAAGTATGTCTCAAGGTCGTCATGGGGAGTCAGGTTTGACAGCAGATGTTGGGCATCCTTCCTTGGGTCTGGGAGGGGTACATCTTGTCCGCCACTCTGCTGGATTTGGGCATGTTCCGCGGTCGCGGTCTGCAGACCTTGAGTGAACTGTTATAGTAGCGTCTGATGTTGGATACACGTTTCCAGCAGGTGCACGAGATAGCATTCAGGGGATGTTAGTGCCCCTGGGCCCGTGTTTTGGGCTGCATTCTCCACCAATGTAAAGCTTTTGGTGGGCCCAGAAATCACAAACACGAGAGCTATTGCAGTGCAAAAAAATGCTTGTTTAATTCAGTGCTTTGGGTACGGAAAAAACAAAAACAAAAAGTCTCCACGGATCTGCCACTTCGGGGTGAGGCCAAGAAGTACGAAGTTGTGCAGATGTTACAGCCCCGCTGTACAGTCCAGGCTTGGGCGTAGCGATGCGACGTGCAGTATAAGCTGCGTATAAGTACGAGCCGAGGCTTGAGACACGCGGCGGCGTTGTCCTCTTCTCTGAGGAGTACGCGTGAACGGATCTCACTAGTGTCAGAGTCTACAAAAAGAGGAAAACCACGTTAGTGACTTAACTTGAACATTCTACTCACCGCCATACACCACTGGGGTCCTTTTATAGGGAGCCGCCGACAAGTGGGTGACAGGTGATTTGCTGTGGCTGTGACGCCTCGCCCTTTTTTGAGCTTGTCGGTAACTGTCCAATTAGAATTTGTTTACATAAATCTTGTATGTGAATGGTGTTCTTGGCACAGGGTCAGGTCTCGAATGCGTGTGGAGACGAGAATCTGACATACATCTTTATTTAACTTTTAACGTTCATTTAATAACAAACAATTATTTGGCAATACTTTTTTTGGAAAGAAAATCGTTTACTGTTTGTGTACATATTTTTTTCTGGGTTGCTACAATATAATTTTATTTACAAAAACACTTGCAAAGAAAAAATAATGATAGGGTTAGTGATTCTTTTAATGTTCGGGACACAGCACCTCTTCAAACATGCTCTCTTTGCTGAGAACAAACAGAGATCTTCAGACATCATGCCTGTGCATGTGTGTGTGTGTATTTGTCACTCCCGGTCGATCGGGCCCGGACCGGTAAGTGTATCAAGGTGCGGCGGACACAAAAAGCAATAACACTTCTTCTCTTAGCCTAAAACTTATCTCGGACACACTTCTTCTTCTTCTTTTAAACCCAACACTGTGACAGATGCACATGAAGAGAAAGTACAAAATGCTAAACATTAAAAGTGCTAAGCATTTCCCTGTGCAATAATTTTTGGATAAAGGTTTATACTCACTGACCAAACCTAACTTGATTGTTTTGTGTTAAAGTCTATTAAATAAATAAAATCCTTCTTCAACACCACAAAAAGGGTGTTTTTTGTCACATTCAAGAATCAAATGTTAATAATAAAATGTAAAGATATTCTTACATTCTGTACATAACAGTATAAATCATTGTTCTATGACCTCTAAGGTGTATTTTACAAGTCATTCAGTTATAATTCATAAGCAATTTCATTTTAATTATACGTTTTTTTTTCTTTGTAATAAAATCCAGAGGCCATGTTTACAACATACAGAAAGGCTTCATTTATGCTTAAAATTATCAGTGCAGCTGCTGGATGTGTGTGTCTGGAGATTTACATTATGTGCAAAAAAAATATTCTGAGCCCTTGAGTTTTTGCATTTCTGTCAAGCATCAGCTATGGATGGAAAAGGAGTTCAGTCTCTTTGTGGTTTTGGTAACTTAAGCCATTAGGTCAGCTACAATTCCACCTGGTTTCCAAATCTTCCTCCACTTCCTCACACATCACAGTTTAATTTTAAATTGATTACATTTTTGGTCATTAACTGAAACACAATTTTCCATAATAAAATGTGTTTTAAAATGTATTGTGCATATACGTAGTGGCTATATTTTACTCCTATATAAAAGCCATATACTGTACATGGGTCAAAAGGACAACATTTTATCTCTTTGGGCCAGGTTCTGAAAAAGAAAAATGTGAGAATCTGCCTAAATCCAGTTGTGAAAAACTTGTATGTGACTAAAGAAGACTTGGAGCTGTAACTGCTGCCAAAGGTTTTTCTTCTTCTTCTTATTATTATTTTTTGAATAACACATTTAAAGTTGTTTCCGTTTAAGAATAAAAAAATCTTATTTTTATTTGCCATTAAAAATTACTCAGTATAAATTAAAGTAAATTTAATTAAAATTTTAACTATAACACGACAAAACGTCTCAAACCCCACTATACACTATGGTAATGATTGTGTTTCAATTATACATTCTTAACAGATGCAGATCATTCTCAGTAAAACTCAGTAAAATGAACAAATGAAACTTAGTAAATGAATAAATCTGTTAAATTATTTGGGTAAGATTAAAGATTGTGTGTTGGTTACAGAATTACAGCATTTTAACTAATTTTAAAGACCTGGCCACCATCACCTCTATGCAGGAAAACAATCAATTTTTACAATCTGGATCTGGAGGTTTTGACAGTGGGACTGGGCTGTACAGATAGTTTGGCATCTGGGAATGGAATATGGTTCTGTGTGAGCGGGGAGCAGCTGGGGAACCAGACTTTCGACTTTCGAACTGGATCTTTCGACACCATGGGAAACACCTTCAACTGCATTGACAGGCTGAACTTCATCTGCTACTGGATGAAAGTAAATAATAATTCAAAATTCATAAGGCAATAGTGAGGTAGTGGTTAGCACTGTTGCCTCGCACTTCCACTTGTGATGGGTCAAAGCACCAAACTACACTACCCATCAGTCTCTGCACTTCTGCATTTTCATGAATGTGAACAAAATTACAACAATAATAATAATAACTATTATGATGATTGATGATGTGATTATTATTATTATTATTATTATTATTATTATTATTATTATTATTTCTTACCTGTATAAGAAAGCTCAGAGCCCCTCTGTTATTCCTAAGGAGACTGGGATCTTTCAACATATTTAAAAGGCTGGTGATGATAAATAGATTTTTTACTATTTGGTCATCACCAGCGTAATTTTCTATGTGGAAGTATGCAGAATCGGGTATAACATGTTACTGTGTAACGTGTTACTATAAACTAATTACTCTCTCATCAGTTAGATTTATGGTCTACTCACTGCTCTCATGATTACATTATGCAAACTCAGTTCCACATCACTTTCATGATGTTTTTTGCAAAATTAATACATTTGCACAGTTGTCACTTTGTCACATATAAAATTGCACATCAAGATTGTACTGCAATTTTTTGCACTTTTTTTGTGGTATGTGTATTTATATGTCTCTTATATACAGTATCTTGTAGTTTTTTTTTTTCCTTGGCAGTGCACTCATAACTTCTCAGTTTTCACATTATACTGAGTCTACTGACTATATGTAAGATATACAGTGTGAATTCACATCTACAACCATTCTTTGTGTTACTGACCTCTATTGCTATTTATTGCTATCTAGGGCTATGAGGACCCCTGGTAGGCTCCCAGGTCACGATAAAATGCCAACCATTTGGAGGGTTGTTCTGGTTCATTAATGGTGTTCTGGAGTAGTGTCGTTTGTGAGTTATGTGAGGGTTAAGCCCTGGAGGTTTCAATACTCTCCAAACCTACTGTACAGTATTACTCACTAACAATATATACAGCTTAATCCAGTATACAGTGTTGTGGGGGGCTTGGAGCTTAAACCAGGACTCGTAGGGAACGATGTGTGGTACAACCTGGACAGGATGCCAGTACATTGCACACATACTTGTACTCACACTATGGGCAATTTCTGATCTGAAAAAGATCTGGCCACCATCACCACTATGCAGGAAAACAAACAACTTTTACAATCTTGATCTGGATCTGCTGACAGTTGGATTGGGCTGAACAGATCATTTGGCATTTGGGGTTGGTCTGATGGAGAACACATTTCCATCCTGAACTGGAATAGTAGCTTTCCTATATATGGAGATGTAACATACGGATACAATTGTTGTTCCATTTCTTTTCAATATCAAGGATTCTGGGTGAATCACTATTGTAGAGATCAGAGGAATTTCTACTGTTATCGGAACCTGATCCTGGTCCAGGAGAGGATGACCTGGGATGAAGCTCAGGAGTACTGAAGGACTAATTACACTGGTTTGGCCTCTGTGACCTCTAAGGTGAGCCTGCAGCAGCTGAATCTATAGACGGCGCAGACGCAGACAGAGAATGTGTGGATTGGCCTACGCTTCCTGAATGGAAAGTATTTGTGGATGAGCCAAGAGGCACTGGGTAGCCTGGTCTCAATGCCTTCATGTCCACCACTCTCTTCCTGCTGTGGATCTCTTGACACCACAACAAACACCTTGGAGAACCACAACTGCAATGACAGGCTGAACTTTGTCTGCTACTGGAGGTGAGTAAAAAAAAAAAAGAACTAAAAATCCAGAAAAAAGAAGAAAAAGAATGTTCTGTATATGAAACTTGAGATTTACAATAATGAAAAGGTTTATTTTCATTAAATGTATGTCTTCTAACTGACTTTTCTCTTTTTTTAAACAGGTGAATTTACGCAAGTACAAATCTTCTTCAAGAAGAATATAGATGCATCACATAAAATAATCAGTTACTTATTAGTTTTAGCGTAAATTACTAATATATAATTCTTTCAAGTCTAGGTTCTGATTAAGTAACTGAAACTAGTACTCAACATTAGCTATTATTTACTTTTTCATAATAATTTTTAATAATAATTGACTAATAATGCATTAATGTGCATAATAACAATAACCTAATTAAGTTTTTTTTTTATAGATTTTCCTCAGTAGTTAGCCTGTACTAGTAACACAAAAAACTTTTTTATTTTAGAAATATTCATGTATGCATACCTGTTTTGTTATTTTATAGCTAGTGGTTCTTACATTGCTGTTCTTTTTTTTTCTTTTCCATTTGTAACTTGTCATCTTATGTAAATTAATGTTTACCTAAAAATAAACTATTCAACAAAATGAAATCCTTCAAATTGGTGAAAATTATTGCATATACAGTCTACAGTACCCCGACGCAGTTGTGGTTCAGAGTTCATGGGCTCAGTCATTCATGGATGTTTCCTTAGAACCTAACAAATAATTATTTGCGCTTTATCACATTTTTTTCGTGACAATATATACTTTTTTAAGTGTCTTAATGCTAAATTATTAATAACAATATAATTTACTACTTTTGTAAGGGAAATATTAACAAATTCTAAAGCTAAATTTGTATATAAAATTGTATAATAATATCTATATAAAATTGTATAATTTTTTTGTAATATAGAGCGAACACAAAGCAACTGTAGAGTAAAACGTGGCTTGGGATAGTGAATTACTGTAATACTGTATTTATCCTACTATACCAAAGAAAATAACTGCTATCGTTATTCTTATTGAGTTTATTGTGTGCTAACATTCATTCATTGACAGTGTGGATGTAGACTCACCAGCCACTTAATTAGGCTGGGCCCCATGTACGGCAGCCTGTGTTTAGATAATGATGAGATTGTGAGATTGTCCCTAATGAGCAAGCCGAGGGCGGCGATGTTGAGGGAAAAACTCCCTGAGATGGCAATAGGAATAAACCTTGAGAGGAACTTATCCTCATTTGGGTGATAGCAGATAACAGGAATTATATAACGACATCATGAGGGTTAGGCTGCTGGAAGTTCAGTATAACATAAGTTGTACAGTAAGTTATCATGGAGTCCAGTTCAGCACAGGGATGAGTCAGCAGGTGCAGAGGACAGAGGGGGGTCTGGATCACTGGGAGCTCAGGAGCAGCATGTGGAGATCCAAACCATCATGAAGCAGAATCCAGCTGGAGGTGGTCCTTCTCTTGATGCATCAAGATCTTTGCAGGGTTGGCCTCTGCCTACTGGAGCTGGCACAGTCTCCAGTTGCCTCGGGATGGGTAGAGGAAGGAAAAACAGGTGGAAAAGGAAAGAATTAGCGTAGATGCTGTTCAGGATATTAGCAGCACTAGATAGGAGTGTGCATTTAGATATACTGGAGTACAAGGTTATGTGATGAATTATGCGTATGCCAGATTAAAGAGATGTGTCTTGAGTCTACTTTTAAACTGGTAGACTGTGTCTGAGCCCCGAACACTGTCTGGAAGGATATTCCAAAGCTAAGGAGCTAAATATGAGAATGCTCTACCCCCTTTTGTAGATTTTGATATTCTGGGAACTACCAGAAGTCCAGAGTTTAAGGAGCGTGGTGGATTGTAATGTGTCAGAAGACTGGCTAGGTATGTGGGAGCTAAACCATTTAGAACCTTGTACATAAGTAATGCTAGTTTGTAATTCATTCTAAACTGAACAGGTAGCCAGTGCAGGGATGATAATATTGGGGTTATATCATCATATTTTCTTGATCTAGTCAGAACTCTGGCGGCTGCATTTTGGACTAACTGTAGCTTGTTTATTGAGGATGCAGGACAACCACCTAGTAATGCATTAAAGTAGTCAAGTCTGGAGGTCATGAATGCATGAACCAGTTTTTCTGCATCAGATACGGATAAGATGCTCCTAAGCTTGGCAATATTTCTAAGGTTGAAAAAGGCTGTTTTTATAATGTTGGAAATATGATTTTCAAAGGATAAATTACTGTCTAATATTACGCCCAGGTCTTTCACTGTCGAGTTAGTATTAATAGTACATCCTTCTAAACGCAAGCTATTTATCATGAAACAATGATCAAACACAACATCATGCAAACACAGGCTTGAATTGGGTACAAGCTCTTTCTACAGCTCCCACTGTTCTTCAGGCCTCTTTGTCTTTCTGGTCCTGACAACTAGAAAATCTCCAAACCAATTAGCCCTTCCAAGCTTCTACTGCTGGGCCCTTGAGCAAAGCCCTTAATTCTTTACGGTTGTATGAATGGCATCAGTGTAAGTCACTCTGTATAAGGGAGTCTACCAAATGCTGGAAATTAAATACAGTGAAAACTTCAGTTCTTGTCAAGGTGACAAACCTCACTGCAGCATGAGTAGCCGAATGAGACACACACATTCATTACTCTCAGTGTAGGAAGACTGATGTTCCTGATATCACTCCATGTGTATCCCCATAGGTGTGGTGCTGCCAGATTGCACCAGAATGATGCTCCACTACTTTTTTTCACCAGGTAAGAAGAAAGTAAGAGTTTTTTTTTTTACATTTTTTTTTAGGAATTCTAGGACACCATTTCTCAGACTGTCCCTGGATTAATCTCGAAAGAACATGAAGACCTAAGGTACAATACAAGCTCTTCAAGATTTATTTTGAGTGAGGCAAGCTTAGATGCATATTTCTTCACATAATTAAAAAACAAAAGTGAACATCAGACATTTGACATTTTGAATAGGGAACTTCAACATAGAAGTGCATAGAAATGTATTCTAATGTTTCAGCACAATTTTAAATATATACCGCCTGACCAAAACAAAAATTACCACCTTGATTTAACTAAGCAAATAGTTAAGATATTAGTTAAAACTAATATTATAGATAATATTACTCTGTTTCAGCAGGGTCAAAGTATTGTCCTGCATCATGCAAAGAAACCAACTAAGCCGATTGCTGAAACTGCAAAAATTGTGTTAAGAGCTGAAAAACTCATAATTAAAACCTGGGAGGATAGTGCTGAACCATCATCTTCATGGAAGAAACGTTTTTTTAAAAGAATATCCTCAACGAGTGTGATTGGAGATCACTTAAAAAACAGCTATGTTTAATAGTGAAAGTAAGAGTGTTTCCACCCAGGCAGTGTAAACAGAACTCAAGGGACTGGGACTAAACAGCTGTGTAGCCTTAAGGAAACCACTTCAGTGAGTCTAATCAGAGGAAATAGGCTTCAATTTGCTATGGCCCATAAAGAATGGACTGTGGAGCATTGGAAAAAGGTCACGTGGTCTGTGGAGTCCAGTTTGATCCTGTTCTAGCGCGATGGGCGCATGAGAGTAAGAGGAAAGACAGATGAAGAGATGTACCTATCATGACTACTGCCTACTGTACAAGCCTGAGGAGGCAGTGTTTTGATCTGGGGTTGCTTCTGTTGGTCAGGTCTAGGCTTAGCAATGTTATACACCTACAAAAATGAGGAGAAATGATGACCTGAATGCACTAATCAATGTATTTTTTTCTTCCCTGGTGGTACAGGCCAGAATTCATCGGTCTCAAGTTGTGAAAGAGTGGTTCAGGGTGCATTTCACACATGGATCGGCCACCACAGAGACCAGACCTTAACGCCAATCAGAATCTTTGGATTGCTACTGGAGTCCGACTCTCCAATGATCAATACAAGATCTTGGAAAGAAATGAATGTGATGGAAATAAACGTTGTGACATTGCATAACCTTATGGAAACAATGCCATGGCATTAGAGAATGCGACTTTCTTTTGGCCAGGCAGTGTATGTTTATACTAACAATCATCTGTCATGCAAGAGAAGCAGTAACGTTTAAGGTGCGCTGATTGATTAAATGAATTTATAAACTCATACATTGAGTAACATTTATTTCATATACAAACCAAATATAAACATTTCATAACAAGGTCCTATAAGATGATTATGAACTACTCAAACTTTTTGTTTTCTATGTAGCCTTAGTTTTAATGACGCAAACAGGCAGGATGACGATGATGAATAATAAAGATTACATGACGGTAACAAGTCTGTTTGTGGCAGTAATTAGTAGGAGGTGTTATTCAAAACTATATAATGTGTAACCAATCAAATAAAATAAAAAAATGGTCACATACACCACCATACACAGTATGATATTGCAGTGAATCACTTCATGAATAATTTATTAATGTATAATGAACAGTTCCCCCTAAGTTAACACTCCAAGGTATAAGTGCAGTACTGAATTACTCTCGACTCTCGAGCTCCAATCCACATACTTGAATTCTTTTCATTTTCACGACAGACTTTTTATGTAGAGTCTTCTCTCTTGCGTGGATGCGCTCGTGTCTTTTCAAAGTACTGCGTTGCGAAAAGTTCTTCCCACACTCTGAGCAGGGATATGGCTTCTCTCCGGTGTGAACGCGCTCGTGATCCGTCAGAGTACTGAGCAGCGAAAAACTCTTCCCACACTGTGAGCACTGGTACGGCTTCTCTCCTGTATGAATCCTCTGGTGTTTTTTAAAATTGCTCTGCTGCGTGAAACTCTTCCCGCAGGGCAAGCACTGATACGGCTTCTCTCCTTTGTGAAGCCGCTGGTGTCTTTTTAAGGACCCCAACTCTAAAAAACTCATCCCACACTCTGAGCAGTGATGTGGTTTCTCTCCAGTGTGAATGCGCTGGTGGTTTTTAAAATTAGTATGGTTCGTAAAATTCTTCCCGCAATGCGAGCAATAATACGGCTTCTCTCCTGTGTGAGTCCGCTGGTGGATTTTAAAATTACTATGTTGGGTAAAACTCTTCCCGCACTGCGAGCAGAGGTACGGCTTCTCTCCCGTGTGAATCCGCTGGTGTTTGTTGAAATTACTCTGTTGCGTGAATCTCTTTCCGCACAGCGAGCACTCGTACGGCTTCTCTCCGGTGTGAACGCGCTGGTGGTCTTTGAGGCGGCTTTGCTCTCGGAATGTTTTCCCACACTCTGAGCAGTGATGCGGTGTTTCTCCCGTGTGGATTAGACGGTGTCGCTGAAGGTGGCCCTTGGTAGTAAAACTCTTTCCACACAACGAGCAGTAGTGAGTCTTCTCCTTGCCTACTTCTGCATAAATCCTTGTTTGATGCTTCTCAGCATGAAGAGGACCAGATGACGACATCTTACTCTGTAGCGGAACAAGACACAAAAAAGACCTATTTTTAGTTATCCTGTCTGATGTACATTTAACATGCTAGGGTTAGTATTAGCTTCTTTAGCAAATGAACAAATCAACCAAGTTGAGTTAATTAGGGTGGAGTGAGGGTGTGAGATCACGCTTATTAAGTAGATTTTTAGGTAGAAAATTGCACACTCATAAGTGCATACTGAAAAATGTATAGCGCCATCGGTTGAATTTTGAGATGAACTAATGATTTTTTTTTTATTTAAGAAGGGCGCTTTCCATTTAAAGTTCAAAGTAGCATATCTTCTCTTCCTGTGGGTCGATTGCGATGAAACGAAGCCTACATTACTACTAGTAGTAAAAACTTGTTGCAATAAAAATGTTTTTTTTTTTCTTTCTGTGTCGCAATGTGATCTGAATTGAAAAAATCCTTACATTATTTACAATGCTTAAAAATTTTGGCACTGCAATTTATTGTGGTTGTATATTTCAAATGGAAATGTAATACAAGCATTTAAAATTCAATGCAAAAAATATTCAAGTTACTAAATTGCTGTTAAAAATACAATCTTCATTATTTTTCAACATCACAAATTCAGGTCAACAAAATCAGGGCTGACAAAATTCAGGTATTAAAATTCAGGTCTTCTTATCCGGGATATCACAGGAATGGCAATGGATTGCCGATTGTTCGGTCTGATCCACAATGTACTTTAAAGTGTGCTACCTGCTCCCTGTGCAGTCTACTTCTCAGGGAACTACTTGCTGATCGGTATGCAGCACTCTAAACTAACAGGTTGAGTTGCCAGTTTCACAATAGACCGTATTACGGGCTAAAATCCCCGCTTCACCTTAATCGCTATATTCTAAGCAAAACCGGCGCTCTCTTTCATTCAAACACGAGAACGATGGGTTTCCTTCCCCTGCACTTGGTAATGTACAGTCACATTCACTAACAAGATGGGATTCATTTCCTCAACAGCAACAACAAACATGCTGTTTATACTTTGTTAAATTTATATTGCTTATAAATAAAAGGTTACATTAAAAAGTTTGCAAAAAAATTGTCAGTCTGTTAGAATAATTTATTTGATGCAACGCAATTTCTTTACAACGTTTCAGTTTAATTTTTAGTATGAAATCATAAGCATTTGAACAATTAATACCATTCGCACGGTCAATTTGTCACATATAAAATTGTGAGGATATCAATGGCTGCACTGCAATTAACCTTATTTCTCTCATTGTTTTTTCATTATTATTTTGAACTTGTGATTTATATTCTTTATTTATATGCTTCTTGTACATCTTGTAGTTTTTGTCTAGCATTGCACTATTACCTCTGCTCAGATCTCACATTACCCTGTGTATACTGACTGTATGCAAGATGTACAGTGTGCCATCTACAACCTGTCTTAATGTTACTGTCTATATTGCTGCTGGATATCTGGAATTTCCTTCGGGATCAATAAAGTATCTATCTATCTATCTATCTATCTATCTATCTATCTATGTCATTATTCTTTGTCTTGATGCAGCTGGGCACAGGGTCAGATAGACATCTGCAGTACTCTGGTGTCACTCGCTCAATCCATGTTGTTTGACTGCTTCCTAAATTTGCTCCTGCTTGCTTCATATACAGAAATTTGCAACAGAAGTTGAAGTAATTAATCCCATCTCGTTAGTGAATGTGACTGTACATTATCGAGCCCAGGGGAAGGAAACTCATCGCTCTCGTGGTTGAATGAAAGAGAGCGCCGGCTTTGCTTTGAATATAGGGATTAAGGCGGAGGGTTTAGAGTGCTGCATTCCAATCTGCAAGTAGTTGCATGAGAAGTAGACTGCACAGGGAGCAGGTAGCACACTTTAAAGTACATTCTGGATCAGACCGAACAATCGGCAATCCATTGCTCTTCCTGTGATATCCCGGATGTAAAGACCTGAATTTTAATATCTGACTTTTGTCAACCTGAATTTTATTACATAAATTTTCTCGATCGGAATTTGTGATATTGAAAAATGATTAAGATTGTATTTTTAACACATGAAAACACAAAATTAACACATTAACACACAAAATATTTTTTCAACTGCAATTTAGTAACTTGCATATTTTTGCACTCAATTTTAAATGTTCGGATTACAGTTTCATTTGAAATATACAACCACAGTAACTTGCAGTGCCAAAAATTTCAAGCATTGTAAATACTGTAAGGATTTTTTAAATTCAGATCACATTGCGATGCAGAAAACTTCAAACATTTTTATTGCAACAAGTTTTGTTTTCAGTTCATGTACTGTACTTGAACATGCTATTTTGCTTTGGGGAATTTTTGCACTGTTATACTTAGGGATGCACCGATACCGGTATCGGCCTCGATACCACATTTTCTAAAGTACTTGTACTCGTTAAAAGTCCCCCGA
>JAQMYI010000038.1:32282685-32293892 GCA_030014275.1 Clariallabes melas
GGCGTTCCCAAATTGCCCGTAGTGTGTGAATGAGTGTGTGCCCTGCGATGGATTGGCACCCTGTCCAGGGTGTACCCCGCCTCATGCTCTAAGCCTCCTGGGATAGGCTCCAGGGCCCCTGCGACCCTGAATACAGGATAATGTGGTGTAGAAGATGAGTGAATGAATGAGTGAGTAATGGCAAGGATGAAAAAAGTTACATGTTGATGTTCGTTTAAAGTTGTATTTGCCAAATACTGAGACCAGATCAGATTTTTATTATGTTTTACATCAACAGTAAGAGGGGTACTAAAGGCAAATCATGACAGAACAAATATGGATTTATGTAGTCAACAGTGCACAATATACAATATTTTGAATTCTTCAAAGTAGCCGCCTTCTGCTTTGATAACAGTTTTGCGCACTCCTGGCATTTTCCTGGCAGTCGCCTTATGAGGTCGTCACCTGGAATGATTTTCCACAATCTGGAAGGAGTTCCTAGAGGTGTTGAGTAATCACCCTCTGGTCCAGCTCATCCCAGACCATCTCATATGGATGTAGATTGGGTGATCTACATGTGAGGGCCGGGTCATCTGATGCAGCGTTCCATCACTCTCTTTCCTGGACAAATAGCTCTTACACAACTTAGAAGTGTGTCATTGTCCTGATGGTCCCAAACTAGATGGGATGGCACATCTGCCACAGCTGTGTGGTCGCCATTCTGGTTAAGTCTGCTCTCAATTTTGAATAAGGCACCGACAGTGTCACCAGCAAACCACCCTCACACCATCACACCTCCTCCCCCATGCTTCACAGCGGGAACCACACATTCAGGAACCGTCTGAACTCCCTGTAGTTTCCTCTGAACAGTGGATGTTGAAATACACTATATTGCCAAAGGGATTCGCTCGCCTGCCTTCACATGCATATGAAATTGAGTAACATCATATTAAACCCTATGGATTAAGAATGGGATGTTACTCAAGTTCATACGCACGTGAAGGCAGGTGAGCAAATACTTTTGGCGATATAGTGCATGTTTGCTGCATGGCCTGCAAGAAGCATTTATTTGAGCTTCTAATCTGAGGTGCTGTAAACTGGTGGTTTTTGAGGCTGGTCAATCTATTAAACTTTTCCTCTGCAGAAGAGGAAGCTCTTGGTCTTTCATCACTGTGTTTGATGGTTTTAGCAACTGCACTTGGGGATACATTCAAAGATCTTCAGATTTTTCAGATTGACTGACTTTCAGTTCTTAAAGTAACGATGGACTGTCTTTTATATTCACATATCTGAGTGTATCTTAACCAAAACCTGGATTTGCACTGCATTCGTAGCAGCACTAATAGGGCTAGTGACTCTGTACACACCCTTCCTCTGCACGAGGCAACTAGTTGGTCTGAAGCGCATTAAGAAGGCATGACATGTCGCAGATCACCTCACACACCTGTGACCTAAATAAAACCATCCCAGGTGACTGCCGCGTGACTAATGAGAGAATGAGTGTGGCGAGCTGACATCAAAGCCGATTATAGTCACCACTGAAGGAGAAGGTGCGCCCGAACTTCAATGTGGTTTATTAATTATTATGAAATAGTAAACCATGATTAATCTCATTAAAGGTTAATTGATGCATCACTACAATGACAATAAAGTCTCTTTATCTAAAAGTTTCCTTCAGACTGAATGATGAATTAACTTTGATAACGTTCTTAGTCACCTTTCCCCTATTCCTTTAAGCTACTGTATAACTATATAGCTTCTCATTCTGGTGAGTTTTTTTTTATTCATTAATTTGTTCCCTGAATCAGATTTAAAATAGCACTGAACACGTTTTCTTTGTTGTTGTTTGTCACATGCCGATCCGCGGTCCTCCTGCTGAGGCTCCACAGTAATGTGTTATTGTGCTCCGCAGGTTACTGGGAGGTGAACGGTTTTGGTTTGCTGGGTATTTATAAATCTGACCTGGACACTATAGGAGGCATGAACACCAAAGAATTCAAGAACCGCTGGGGAGGAGAGGACTGGGAACTCCTGGACAGGTGAGACGTAGCGCACTGACACTGTGACAGACTCTCATGACCTCGCGCCTCGATATAGCACTTTACACCGACAGTAAAGTCCAGCCACAGGGTGTCATTCCATCCATCACTGATGATGATGATAAACATGTCAGCAGGTGTGTGTGTGTGTGTCTGTGTGTGTGAGAGAGAGGTTAAATAAGGAAACATACTTCCAGCATAGCAGCATGATGTGTGCATGAAATAGGATGAGCGTTTTCAGCGGGACGTCACATGACTCCCGGTATCGCGCTCCTGTAAAGAGTTTTTGGGTTGCCAGGTTTGTGCAGCGAAAAAGAAGGAACATTCATTATAAGGCTGCTTTCACACTAGGGACTGGTATGGTTGTGTAGTGTGAACACGCTACACCGTAACTGAGCACGGATCCCTGTGTAAACCTCTAACAGCCGATCAGAGATGCGGTACGATGTACTTGAGCGCGGTCCAAATCAGATATGAAATCTAACGACACCTAAATACAGAAGTGGACGGCTGTTTAGAACTCGTCTCCAGCGGTCTCTCCGGCACACGCCGTACTCATCGCCTGTACTTGACTCAAACCGAAATCAGTTGCTGGATGAACTGTTAAGGTAATGTCTTAATCAGAGGTGTAGTGCTGTTTGATTACGTACGGAAGTGCATTTGTGCATGTACACGGTCAAGGTGTGGCTCATAAAAAAAAATAATAAAAAAGTTTGAGTACATTAAACAAATATAACTAACCAGATTATCAAGTGTTAGACTGTTTCTATGAATTTTTTATCATGTTGAGAATATTATGCGGCAGTATTTTCTATCACGTGACATGCAGTATGGATTACACCATGCATCACCGGAGCAACGATCCGGCATGAGCGCAAATATTCCCTCTGTTTGTCTCCCACTTTCCTCAGAATGAAGCTTTTACTTGCTCTCACTATAAAACCTAACAGCTGTTTTGCTGTACGAGTGTGGTGCAAAGGTCGCGGGAACATACAAATAAAATGCCCTGAGTAAAGATGCTTTGGAAAACATTTCTACATAAAATCAACTTCTGCACAGAGCTGTAAAGAGAAATAAAATAAACTCAATATTCAGTGTGGCGGCACTGCGGTTTAGTGGTTAGCTCTGTCGCCTCGCACCTCCAGGGGCCGGGTTCGATTCCCAGCTCAGTGTGCACCTTGGAAACAGTGTGTACGAAAACAGCTATAGGTTCTTTCTTTCGATCTTTTGAATGAGATGCAGCCACGTGCGTCATGGATGTGCTCGGGTGAGGAGTGAACCAGGACAACACCTCTTGTTGTTTCATGCCTGCCATATCAATAGGCAATCTATTCAAAGTATGAACACAAGTAGTTTAGGTTCAAATAATTTTATTTACTTCCTCGTGCAGAGCAAAAGGAGGCGCATTCGAAACCTCCACTCCGAGGAAAGTCGCGGTGCAGACCGAGCTGGTGACCACGCCCGTGCTGGAGCGACCGTCACGGTTTAACAAAATCATAATTTCTGTCAAAAGCAAAACACGTCCTCGCCGTTCCAGATCATCGGCTTCTTATAACCCTGCAGTGTCGCGTACTCGCTCAACACGGGGCCGCGTCTACTGTCTTCTGCCCTGAGGTTCAACCAAATTAAATTTCTCACACATTGGTGAAGTGATGAAGTTGAAAATGTAGTAAAACACAGAATATTTGCAACAACTCGTTACTGCTATTATTGTTACAGTTGTTGCTTGGAGACAAATTGTGTTAATATTCTTTTCTGAAGTTACTAAAATGATCTCACATCCTGAGCCTCATCTATCACACCAACAGATTTAGTCATAAAACACCTTCAATGTTTACTCAAGACGTCTTATATGATAAATGTATATTAGACATTTAGCGCACGTTCTTATGCAGAGAGACTTAAAGAATTGAGTCTTTAAAGTCTTTAATGTACTTTTAGTGTAAAGCAGTTGTTTTATGTTCATTAAAAATTCTAAAACTAAACACAGTGAGCCAACACAAAGCCGAAAATAACAACAAATAAAACTCTAATCATTCAGTTCTGATCGAACAGCGGTGACGGTCAGTCTGTGTGGTTAACACTCCTCCGCTCGCGCTGGATTTAACACACGTCTATTATTATTGATATTATGTATTATTTCATATATTTATAGGAATAGAAGTGAGTCAGAATAACTTCCACCTCTGTTTTTAACCCTTTACCCTTGATGGTTCTCTCCGTGCGCCCATCTGCCCGCACACGCATCACTAAATGCAAATGTGCTGCGCCAGGACGGAGCTTTGCCCTTTACGGGGATCTGCACACACACACACACACACAAAGTACTAAGAAAATCAGGCTTTCTATAACTTCTGTAAATCTCTTAAATCAACAAACAAAGGTAGATTTTGTTGTTGTTTTTTTAAAGAAAACTGAAAAATTTATATTCAAATTCATGCTGGTAATGAACAAAAATGTTAATGTCAGTTTAAGTAAATATTAATTATTTCGCTATTCATAGCGGTTAAGGTATTCCGTTTCATTTCCAGGTAACTAGCAGGTTTATAATACAGATATTTTATTTCCTGCACAGTAAAGGAATGTGTTTGATTTGTGTGTAAACAGGACAAATAATTGGCAGAAATGATCACCAGCTCATTAAATTACACGCAGTAATGTTTCATATAACTTGTACTCGTAATGTGTTCGTAAAGTAATCTCGCTAATGTAAACCCTATCAGTTAACATGATTAGACTTCTGTGACGGCAGGATGTGAATAAATCCCTCCTCGGTGAGATCATCATACAAACCAAAACATTTCAGAAATCTTCTCATACTTGTGTTTTTTTTTTTTTTTTGGTGCGTGCGAGTACTTGTTCCGGTCGAGCCTGTTCTTCCAGCTCCTGTTTTTCTCGTCATCGGTCTCACACTTAGTTTCACGTGAGCTTTAGAAAACCGACATGACCTGAAGCTGGTCTCGGGGTGTTGGGAGCTCCAGCGCCGTGCACTAACACGCTTGTGTCATGTGTCTGGTTCGATGTAGGATCGTGGAGGCGGGGCTGGACGTGACACGCCTGTACTTGAGGAATTTCTTCCACTTCCACCACTCCAGACGCGGCATGTGGAACCGCAAAATACTGCGCGGCACGTAGAACCGGCGACACCTGCGTCCTGGAAGACGGCACTCACTGTGGCACTTTAACCGGCGTTCACCCTCAGCATGCATCCATCTGCCCGCAGGCATGTCACCCCACTGTGGGTGGAGCCAGGGGACCACGCCGAGATTTGATTGGTTGGTCCTCTCTAGATAAAATAGTGATGTCACAACTATGGACTTTTTTTTTTCCCTTATCCGTGTCACATGTGAGTTACACCGCGAGGAGGCGGAGTTTGTCTAAAACAGAGACGCGTGTCGTTTATGCTGGATTATAATTTTGAACTTTTAACACAGGGTTTTTTTTCCCCCGCGTGATATCAGCTTATGTGAGGAGCACTGTCAGCGCCACCGTCTGACAGTTCGGAGTAACACCACATCATTTCGACTGTAAACACACTCTAAACCACTGCTTATGTATGTTGATATTAAACACATTACTGTACATGACATTACTGTTCATTTATTACCATCTTCATCGCTTCAATGTTCCGAGGACGTTGGAGGAGATGCATCTTAATCAGGGACGTCTGGAGGACGTGAGGTTTGTCTGTAAGTGTAGCAGATGAGCTCTTGCTCAGGGTTTCCTTCATACTGTGAGCAGGGATTTTCTTTACGGAGGAGAGAGTAGATTAGACATTAGCACTCAGGTGATTAGACATTGAATGCATGGATTTCGCCGATTCCGTTACAGCCGTACGTGTGTTTCTGATGCTTCACCGCTCTGGAAGTGGAGTGACGTCAGTGCAGATAATTAGCAGGACTATTTAAAGTGGACCGATCCATTTTCAATGAGCTTTATCTAAGTGTCCGAGGTTTACAAATTAATCTAAATTTTCTTGCCAAGCAGAAACAAAATGCTTCTTATTTCTTTAATACACCCATGTTCAAGTGTTTCCCACCAGTTTTCAGGCATTTCCCACCACTTTTCTGCTAATCAGTTATAAGGAAACAAAATAAGTTTTTTTTCCAGCAGCAACAAATCTATTGTGTGTTAATGGAAGTGTGTTAATTTACGATGAAATCAAATACAATGTTTAGTGATGCAAAACTTCAAAAGCAACTTGGGGCTAACGAACTTTAACTTAGCGGTTAGCTGCTAACTGCGAGCGGTTAAGCCAGCCTTTTTAAACCCTTAAGAAACGAATATATCCAGGGAATATCCCTCAGAGGACTTCCGCCATCACCGAGTGTGTGTTTGGATTTCCTCAGACGATGGGAGTAAAAGATACTGAGTGTGAGGTGTTAGGTGACCTGCCTTTTGATCAAAATCTTGAAATAAAAATGGTAAGTGGGAGGAGCCAAGCAGTGAGTCGGGGCGAGGTTCTCATTTTTTTTTATTTTTTATCTTGATTATTAGATCATATTAAGGGGGACAAAAATTAGTTCAAGCACCAAGAAATAAACAAGTGATTTGGGATGAAAATCAGGGATCTTTTTATTTTTATTTTATCGTTTTAAAACACCTTTAAAAAGTATGTTACTGTTTAATCATTCGGAGAAAGTCTTTTCTGTATCCTGAGTGTACTGTAGTGTATAGAGGCACAAACATCCTGCAATCTGGGTTTTTTTTTTTTGTTTTGTTTTTTTGGCCTTTTACACACTCACCGTGCCTTTATTATGACTCTCTGTGGTTCAGGGTTTGTTTAAATGATTTGCTGTATGTTAAACTGTAAAGTCATACATTTCTGCACAAGTTGATGTGTTTGCTCAGGAATATTAAACCAGCTTCAATAAAAATAAAAAAAATTTAAGTGCCTTTTGGTTCTAAGCAAGGTAAAGTAATGAAAAACATTGCATTTGGATTATTCTCTTTGTTATTTTTTACGCAGAATGCAATGTTTTATTCAAATTTATATACACGTTTATTTATTCATAGGTTTCTAAGGGAAAAGAAACAGGTGGGTGATGCGTACTTCATGTATACTGTGTGTATGGAATGATACTTTTGTCTCTGGGACTTGGAATTAAATTATAAAATGTTTATATAAAGTTTTGAAATTGCTCTGCTGTAAGTTTCTAGAAAGTAACTGTCACTGTTAAATGATTAAATGTTGTTTTGCAGCACAGTTGCAAATTTATACAAAATTCATATAGAAATCTGATTTCGCATCATAAACAATGTACTGTGTATTTCTATACTCTACATTTTAATATATATTATATTACATTACATTACATTTGAAGAATTCAACACTAGAGTTAATTTTAAAACATTTGGTATTATTCAATGAAATTTACTTCTATTCATTTTAGTACACACAAATTCAAATTCTTCATTTTACCAGAATTTTTATTGTTTATTTATTAAAGAGGAGATAAATGTTGGTTGGTGTTTGAGGGATTTTGCTGCTCTCCTGCCATAAACGACGTTATTGTACATGTATGTGTATATATTTGTTTATACTGTACTGAGTGTATGGAGGTCTGAGGTCTTTTTTACTGAAATAAAAAGCAACCTGATTTAATTTATTTTACTGATTATTATTCATTTTATATAGTTTTATTTCTTTAAAAATATTTTTAAACCAATATTAAATAGTAATTCATTAAATGGCAAATTAAATAAATTACTTGGATATGCAAGTACAGTTGGTTCATGAATAATTCATGTGGTATTTCACCTGATTATAGTTGAGCAGGAAGTATGGGTTTTTGTGTTGTTGTTGTTGTCGTCATTTTAATGATTTAGTTTGTTTTTGTCCTTCTCCTTCTCCAGTTAATTTTTTTTATAAACAGAAGCAGAAACATAATCCTCTTTTTCTTGTTAAAACTGATGCCATTGTTATTTTTAAGCAGGGACATCAGCTGGCATTTAAACACACACACATGTACATATATATACACACACACACACACACACATTATATATATATATATACATTAAGCCTGAGCTTTGATCCGAATGCATGCCTGTGGCTGTAAATCACACTGCAGTGTTTCAGACAGTGGTGTATTTAGACAGGTGTGTTTTTACTTTTGTCCTTGAACAGAAGACTTTGAGGTTTCTCTCTCTATCGCTCTCACGCACATACATGCACACACACACACACGCACGCGCACACTAACATGCTTCATCTGAACATGCCAGTCCAGTTTTGTGAAGTGATCAGCACACGCCTGATGTTCTCTGATCAACACATAACTTGTCGCCAACTTCCTGAAGAGACGCGTCTGTGTGTGAACTGTACACACACTCATTCACCAACACCACTCGCACCTTACAGGAACTCGGCTGGGATTTATCGCCCCATCCCCCGTACGGTCCTGACCCCGGTCCAACACATTAAAGGAGTTCCTGGGAGGCCGGCGTTTCAGATGTGAATCAGACAGACAGTCCGATCACGACTCCGGTGTACTGAGAGAACTTCCTACACTGATGGTGTCCAAGCGCTAGTGTAACACTGGGATAAGTGCATCAGTGTATCAGGGGATTTATATAGAGACATAAAGGGAGTTTTTACTCTCAGGACTGTGTTCTGTTATTCTGTACAATCAAAAGTCCCGCTTTGACTTGAACGCTGTAGTAAACATTAAAAAAAATAAGTTTCTTTTTAGAGTAATTCTGTCTTTTTGCGAACTGTACAAGTGATCAGAATTTCTTTCTTTTTTTTGGACAGTTCTGGATGTCAGCCGTTGCCACGACGATGCCAGTGCCATGCGGCGCCTTCATGCCAGTTTTCCTCATAGGTATGAGATCTAGCCCTGAGTTCCAAACCTGACCCTGATGCACACGCATCAGTACACTAACCCCTCTGTTTTATCTCTACACTCATCACGCCTTTTGTATTTAACAACAAGGGTTTTAACGGTAAATTTTCCTTGCAAAATTTTTACCTCTAATAAAAATCATAATATTTCTGTCACTCAATTCCAACTACAAAATTATAAAACATTTTTTAACAGGAACAGCGATTTAGCCAAACTTAGTTCATAAGCTGTATTAATATTTTTTCCCATAAAACAATCACTTGACTCGGGTTCAGCTAATGCAGAATGCTAAATTTAACACCTAATAAACACGCACCCAGCTAATTGTTATCGTTATTAAACATCCATTTGGCTAAAATTTAACTACTAAATACTATTAAATTATGAATTTAATACATTTTAATAAAAGAGCCTGTTAATGTTATAGATTAACTTGTGTTACAAACAAATGTTTTGTTTAGCTGTTTATAAATACTAATAAATTATTACCGTGCAAAAAAACAAGCCAATAAAACACTTTGAAAAGTGAAGTTTCATTTCACTGTTGCGATTGGTTCACCAGAGGAAGTTGATGAAGATGTGATATCCAAATGTTTTGTCTTTTTGTCATTTTCACGTGTTTGGATCACTGTATTATTTTTATTTTTAATTATGTCTATACAATCAGTGTTTCATAACTCATCTCACTCATTTGATCAGTTGCTTATATTTTTTGTTAGCTCAGTGTTTGTGTTTCTCTTTTCCAACACCATCCTCATCCTCATTATCAAGCAACCATCAATGTCTGACGAGTCCTGTGTGTACGTGTAAGTATCAGCTACACTCCGTTATAAACAATTCCACTTCTGTTCTCCTCAGCTTTCCTGAAAAAATCTATTCATAATTAAACAATTATGTTTAGCTTTATAATTCAGTTTACATTTATAATAAAATCCTTTAAAACTTTAGAAAAACTTTTATAAACCAGTTTAGCTTAATGAAAAACGTTCACAGTTAATAAGTGACAGCTAAAAATACAGACGCTGCAGATTGCCAGATTAGTAGTTTATCTATCGATGCTGAATTATAACATTAATAAACAAACAAACAAAAAGGAATAGCTGGCTTAAGTTGAAAGTACTCTTTGATTTTACTTCCACAATCAAGAATAAAGTTTAGCCAATAAATTTTTAAAGTTAATCAGTTAATAAACATGCACTTGCCGTAAGTGCAGCTACTGAATATTAGTAATTACGTAAGTGAGCAGTTTGTTGTTGAAATACGGACGTCTGCCAAATAATCACATAGCAAAAATTTTGCTAGTAAATGCTACTACATTATTACATTAATAAACAATTGTTAGCTACGGATTAATAAATAAATGCTACAAAAAAGAAATTTCAATATTAATAAATGATCATTATTAGCTGAAAAATTCTGCTATATGACCAGCTAGCTAAAGTTTACAAGTTTAACCAAACTGTTCTATACAAAACTACAAAACAGTGATTTGGATAAAGTTTATGTAGTAAACTATAAAATAATAATAATAATAATAATAATAATAATAATTGTACAGTGTATTGAATTTTATTTTCACCTTTAACCCTCTTCTGATGTTTCCCTATGAACATTGATGTGGGAAAAAATAATTTCAGTAAACAAACAGCTAATTCAAATAACTGAACATCTGCATTGTGTAGATACTGTAGTATACTATACTATATAATATTAGAACTTTTTGATGTTTTTGTAAATGTTGTTTTAATGTTTAAGGTATAATAATGTGAATTTCTTACCCAGGTGCTGCATTTGGTCGTCTGGTGGGTGAAAGCATGGCGGCCATGTTCCCCGACGGCATTCACACCGACAGCACTGTATATCCCATAGTTCCCGGCGGCTACGCTGTTGTAGGTAAGGTTTAGGTTGTATGACATCAGCATAATTTTGTAGGTGTAGCTTTACTTACGTTACTAAGTGGTAAAATTACATTATTGATGTACAGCTAGCTTGCCTGACAAGCTAAGCAACTAATTCACAAGCTAGCAAGTTTTATCAGGCACATGTAGCAAAGTATGTAGGAAAAAAAAGATGTTTGTTTGTGGTAGATAATAGCTTTAAACCTTACTGTATAACAGATTTTTTCTAAGTTACGTAATTGCGGACAGCTTCACAATAGCGCTAGCACACGCGGTTAAGCAAAAGGAAATGAACACTGCAGTGCTTTAATATTGTGTCATTGTGACGTATATTATTTTGATACATAATGATTAAAATGGCAGTAAATACTGCATATGTTTTGCATGAAAATATTATGTCAAATTGTACTAAATTTTACACTTAATAGACAGCGTTTTATGAA
>JAQMYI010000038.1:32303991-32314676 GCA_030014275.1 Clariallabes melas
CACACACACACACACACACACACACACACACACACACACACACAATGGCCTGTAGTGACATAAGCTCCATTCCAATCATGGTATATGACTTAGATTTTATAATGGGCCCTGATCACATGACTCACTAATCAAATATTTAAATGAGCCCAGGACATGTGACTCAGTAATTAAATATTAAAAAGAGCACTGGTCATGTGATGCGGCACATAAATATTAAAATGACACATGGTCACAAGTTTAAATACACAGAAGTGCATTGTTGGTATCTGAGGTGTGTGTGTGTGTGTGTGTGTGGTGTTTGGGTTCTCTGTGCAGGTGAGCTCCAGAGGAAGATCGGGCTGAAGGTGCTGGAGATGGGCGGGAACGCCGTGGTCGGATACCTGCAGTGTTTCGACCTGGAAGGGGAATCGGGTCTGGTTGTGCGCGCCATCGGTACCGCCTGCACGCTCGACAAAATCAGCAGCACACAGCCTGCAGGGGGCGCAAACCCCTTAAACTCCTCTCCATCAAAAGATTTAAAAGAGTGAGTGAGTGAGTGAGGCCAGGTTGAGAGAAACCACACGCAGAGCTCGTGCACTAGGACCTGTGCTGAGGTTCACGCTGTGTTCACACCTGGTCGGGGGGGGGGTTAGTGGGTTATCATATCCTGATGGGTAACTTTACCTTATATACACACATACACTTACACACACACACACACACACACACCTATACAAACACACCTATACATAAAACAGTAATATTATCGATCACCCAGTCAGAGGTACTCGTGCATTTCTTCAATCATCCTCATCGTTAACAGAAACGTGTCTCAGACTGACACCCAGGTTCAAAACACAGCGGTTTAAACCCCGCCTCCGAGCTTAGGGATTGGCTCACGTTTCACACTCTGTGATGAGCTAACCAATCACAGATGAGACTGAATTATTGTAATGCAGAAGGCGGGATAACAAACTGAACCCAGCATAATCTTAATAGCACACAGAAGTAAACAAAAGAACAAACGAATAAATAAAATCCTAGATATAATTTTAGACACTGTTTAGCAATGGGAGGAAATATCGACAATATATATATATATTTTTTCTTCCCTGGGAAAGTTTCAATAAACGATGTTTACATGCAGATTTTCTTATTATGTCGAGGCAGAATAATGAAGATGTTTGGTGTAGACTGGGGTCTGACGTTTAAAGCAGCTCTGGGTGTTAATATTCCACTCACCTGGTGTGAACACATCCAGAAGTAAACACACCCCTGATTCCCCGACGCTCTGATACTCCTGTACCATGTGTTCATCATCATCATGTGATGTTCTGCTTTATACAGAGAGTTATACAAAAAGTACATAACATCAGTGTGTCGGTTAAGCAGGGATGTGTATGAGCTTGTTTTGTGTTTGTGTGCGTGTGTGAGGGTTTGTTTATTTTATGAATAATGTTCTGTCTTCATCCTCAGCACACAAACACACCACACACTGAACCTCTCTCTCCTCCCGCATGCTCCCCCTCTTATCTGTCTCTCTCTCTCTGTCTATCTGCCCGTTTTCCGTGTCGGTCCTGCATCTGCATGCTTGCATCACGTGTTTACTTTCAGGAAGCATCACAGATCCTGATGTACGAAGTTGTCTTGCTTATTATGCAGCATTTCTGTGTTGTGTGTTATATGTGTTTCTTTGTGGCTTGCGATATCAGCGTCCGCTTGCTGCATTATGTTTGTGTGTGTGTGTGTGTGTGTGTGTGTGTGTGTGTGTGTGGATAGTCTGCAGGTCTGAGTAAAAAGACCAAGAATAAATAATGTATTTTTTGCCAGAGGAGGTATAAATATCTCTTTACTCCTTTTTTTAGAAAGAACTCCTGTGTCAGGTCGTGTGTGTGTCTCTCTCTCTCTTTCTCTCTCTCTCTCTCCGTGTTTATTTGCCCTGCTGTGAGTGTGCATGTGTGTGTTTTTGTGTGTACACGTATGTTGTATGTGTTCTGTATGAACCATGTGTGTGTGCGTGTGTGTGTAGCTCTCCGCAGGCTGCTCCTTCTGCTCTCGGATGTCGCTCGACTCACAGCAGTCCGGTTCACACGGCGAACAGCCGCCTCTCTCAGGGCTTCTCCGTTTCCGTGCCGACGCTGCTCTTCGCCGGTATGAAACACAGACACAGGAGCTCAGACGGTCCCAGAGCCAGGCAGTGTAGGCAGGTGACCCCTGCGTGACCTCAAATCCATCCCCACCCCCACCCTTCACCACACCCCAATCCCATGACCCCCTCCACAACCTCGCTTTCATTGGACCAGATGGCTGTGACATCACCAGGCCTCCCTTTCTTCAGCTGCCAAAGCAACCTGTTGTTCGGCAGCTATGTCCCGCCCCTCGATACGTCAGCGACCAATCGGAGCGCTGCGTTCAGCTCGCTGTCACACGGTGTAGCTAGTCAGGTGTTTAGCGTCTCCCTGAGCGTGACCGAAGCTAATGTCAGCCGTGTTATTAGAGGGTTGTGCTTTGGTTAGCTGAAACAAATGCTTTTTCTCATCTCATTGCTTTTTGCGTTATCGCATTTGTTCAATGTGTCTGTGTTTTTACTTTTGGTGAATTGTTTGTTTGTTTGTTTGTTTGCTGTGCCTGGCTCTGTCTTTGCATTGCTGTTTCATCCCAGTGGCCTTTTTCTTCTTTTCTTTCTTTTCTTTAACATCATCGCTCCACCCTCCTTTACCCCCCCCTTTCAGTTGTCTCTCTCACTTCCATTAAGGAACCTTCCAAGGAACTCGTGTTTACATACAGCATAAACATTCTACTTTCAAATCAAACACAATTTGTTCTTATACATCTGAGTTTTAAACCCGAGATTCGAAGATTAAAACAATAAAAATTCAGCTGGTTTTTGGGTTGTCAGTCTCCGCCTCCACGGTTCCTGGTCTACAGAAATGTACCAAATGTGCAGCAGGAACTAAAACCAGCCCAAACATCTCAGCCTAGAGTTCCAAAAAGGTTCCTGCGGTGGAAATGGGCTTCATTATCCCTCTTCTCAACCTCACTCTCACACACACATACACACACTCACTCACACACGCACACACACGGTCGCACTCCCTCTGTGCAGGCGTGGTGTGAGATTGAGTCTCTTCCTCCTTGCTCTGACAGGGCGGTTTTTGGGGAGGAGGCCCCAGGTGTCCCGTTGTGTTCGGGACCCCCCACCCCACTGAGAGCCCCAACCTTCTCTTCCTTCTCCCCCTCCAAGTCCTACAGCCGCCAGTCCTCCTCCTCCGACACCGAGCTGAGCCTCACCCCCAAAACCGGTAAGACCACCCGACCCCCGGGATCAGCGCGCTTCTTCACACACGCTACAGAACCGCTGCAGATCAGATCAGCCCAAAGAACACGCGACATATCACACCGCTGTAGAGGAACCTGTCATGGCTTGGCTTTTGGAGATCTGGCCACCAGGTGATCAGTTTGTTTCAGTAGAACCAGTGAGGCTTCTCACATTATTTGAGGTCTTCACACAGAACATCAGGCCACCAGCAGTCAGCTTTAGAACAGATCATTAGAGATCATTTACTGGAGATCACGCTGCTAGAGATCAGACCACTGAAGACTAGTCCATCGACGATCAGGTGGTTGGAGATCAGTGAGTGACGAGTGGAGACCAGCTGTAGATCACTCGATGGAGATCAGCACACTGGAGATCAGGTATTGGTTGAGTTTAATAAAGATCAGCTGGCTGGAGTTTAGGGATGGAGATCAGTCCAGCTGAGGGATGAGGGTGCAGATGATGAGGTGTAAGAGATCAGAGTTACACAGAGAGAGCGAGCCGTACAGCCTGCGCCTCCCTCATCACCGTCACATTACTTTTGTGTTTTGATTATGTTAATCATGTTTGTGTTATTTATTTCAGTTTCCATACCCATGCTGCTTATTTTGTGTGTGTGTGTGTGTGTGTGACGAGGTGTGTGTGTGTAAAACATTAAACCATCAGAGGAGTATATAAATTCAGTATACATTACTTTGGGTGAACAGAGGATTATGAGTGTGTTGTGTGGCGGAGAGGGACGTTCAGCACTAAATATATCATTATTATTTGTATTATTATTATTATTATTATTATTGCAGGTTTTTTGATTTCTTGGCTTTTCTTAGTCATCGAAAACGTTGTCTTTCCCTCTTCCACTTTTCCTCTCCTTCATTCCCTCTGTGATTTTGTACTTCATTTCTGCCTAATTTTTGCTCCATTCTCATTGATCTGTTCATTCCTTATCGCCCTTTCTCCTCTCCTCTCCTCCTCCTCCTCTTTTCTCTTCTCTGTTTCTCTCAGCGAGGTTTTGTCTGTCTCCCAGTTCTCCCATCCTTAAGTCGAAATCTTCACCCCTTCCCACCACCAAAGTCCTGAGGAGTACGACTCCTCCCCCTCTCCACGTCAGCCAATCAGACACAGCCATGCTGAGAAAGAGCGTGTCGTTCAGTGAGAACATGCTACTGGCGGCATCCGGTAGGACACACCCACTTCCTGTTTGGACTCCGCCTCCAAAGGATGCATGCAGCATGGCTGCACTTAATCAGCTCTAACAGGACGCGGCGCTGCTGTGTGAGGGAGCGGAGTTAACGAGCGTTAGTCAGGGGGTGTGACTGGGGTGTCGTTTAAAAGCATTTGTTTTAACTAACAAAAGCTCCCTCGCACGTATTTCCATAATTCCTTCTCTCTCTCTCTCTCTCTCTCTCTCTCTCAACTGATAGTAGTGTAGTTCTAACCACCAAGTCAAAAAACGAGGACAATGCACACACACACACACACACACACACACACACACACACACACACACACACACACTCACATACACGTCTTGGATTTCAATGTTCAGAGGATTAACATGTGTGTCACATGACGCTTTCAAAGTGCAAGAAACTATTCAACTGAAGAGATGACGAGAACGGTCACCATGACGACAGTAAATGCGCCTGTATCCACATTAGCGTGTTGAGTAAACACCGATTTTCATCCTTCTACATTGAGGACGTCCCTGAGTAATGTTGTCGTCGTTTCTTCGCCATCAGCTCATATCCATTAGTGGCGATGAATATTTACTCCGTAGCTGTAGTTTTTAGTACGCTTCAAAGGGTTGATTTTATATAAAATATAATTTCCAGATGCCGTTACAGCTTTAGTTTTTACACGTCCTGCGCAAAATGGCTAAACTCAGGCTAATGATTTATGTATGTATGTGTATATTTGAGGGGCGTTCAAGTCAAACTGGGAATTGTGATGATGACATTTCAAGCCATTACAAGCCATTTCCACATGTTCAGGCAGATAAAGGAGTTCCTGGGAGGCCGGCGCTTCAGACGTGAAGCAGAAAGTCCAAAGTACTGAGAGACAGAGATCTGTCTACCGTGATGGAGATTTTACTCTCATTCTGTTACTCTGTACTGTTATCAAAAAGTCCTGCTTTGACTTGAACACACCTCGTTTATAAAATCAGCTTCAATTTATAAAAAAAATTTTTTTTAAGGGATCTGTTCCCTATTTTTGAAAATAACATTTTTTACTGTTTTGGATCGTTTGACTCTGTGACGTCACATGTCTACGTGATGTATGACGTTACAGCGTAATCACGTGCAACTCATGGCGAACTGTCACGAACTGTCTATGAGTGTGTGGTATTAACCTGCAAAGTCCCTCCCTCACCACTGCTGTCACATGACACCTGGATCCGTGAGTTTAGGATAAAGGAGTTCCTGGGAGGCCAGGAAGCTCTGGATGTGTTAAACGTGAAGCTGTACAGAGCTCAGAGTCTTATTCTAATACGTGTGTGTGTAATAGCACATAAAGATAGTGTTCACTTTGTCTCGGATTTCTCCTCCCACTTCCTGTGCAGGTATGGGCAGCGGGGGAAGCGGCGGGAAGGAGGCGGGGTCTCTTAAAGCACTTCTGAGACAACAGACTCAATCAGGATTGGAGCAGAGGGTACGAGCGAAAGCTCACACACACTCTCTCACACTCACTCACACACTCGCACTCATAACCATAACACACACAATAGTGCACGAAATCAAAGTGTTTAAAGTCACGCTCCTCAGACGTCCTGTCTGCTGGTTAGTGGCCGCGTTATGACTGGTGGAAAAAGTATGACATCATCCCGTCTGTAACGAATAACAACCATTAGGTGGTGTTAGTGGAATAAAACACCGTGTGTGTGTGTGTGTGTGTGTGTGTGTGTGTGTGTGTTTCTCTCAGGAGTTCCCGTTCTTTACACTGACGAGTTTCCCGCTCGGGTTCCTCCTCCATGTGGGCGGGGTCGTGAGCGCACGCTCAGTCAAGCTGCTGGATCGAATCCACAACCCTGGTGAGAAACTCCATCTCTCTCACACACACACACACACACACACTAATGTGTAGCACACCTGGACAAGCACCTCCAGTCCAGTGTGCCTCATCACACACATACAACAAACCTGGAGACACACACACACACACAGCTGTGCAGACACACAACACCTAGACACACTTATCAGATCTGGACACACACATAGAGTACACGAAATACAGTACAGTACATAACTACTTTAATGTGTGTGTGTGTGTTAGAGGCATGGGTTGACTGAAGTGTAGATGTGCTGATGTAGTGCCACTAAACTAGTGCTGCTGCATGCTTTACTCTCTGTCTCTCTCTTCCTGTCTCTCTCTCTCTTCCTGTCTCTCTCTCTAACCCTAACCCTGTCTCTCTCTCTCTCTCTCTCTCTCTCTCTCTGTTTCTCTCGGCTCCTTAAACTCGTCTACTAATGTGGCGTTTTGACTCAGCCTTGGGTAACACCAGATCATACAAACTGCTAGACTGGAATAGTTTCACCGCAGGTACTACCTTACCCCCAGTCCTGCATTTACATACACACACAGCCCTTGGCAGCTCAGTTTGAACCACACACACACACACACACACACACACACACACACACACACACACACACACACACACACACTGTTTTTTTTTTCCTCTTAAAAATGGTAGTTAAACTATTGCTTGTATACTGCAAAGGGGGCCAATACTTTATTCTTCAAGTATAAAGAATTTTGACACGGAGTGTGAACGAAGCTCCTGACGTGTTCATGTGTAACGTGCACTACAGTATGTAGTAAACATGTTTACGATCGTGACGTTTATCCTCTGAGACCTGCGAGTCCCGATTAATACGAGGAAATCGATGCGCTATTTTAATGTCTGTTTATTATTATTATTATTATTATTATTATCGCTTTTTAATCATCAGTGCTGCTGAGTTCTGGATCCTGATTGGTCAGGAGCCGCAGACTAATTCTCTGACCGTAGTGCAGGTTTATACAAAGGGTGTTCGGGTCAAACCGGGATTTGTGATGTAATGTCTGGTGAGTGATGTCGTAACCGTGATTAACATTTACAGAAGACTTCAAGTACAGTACGGTGATGAGACGTAGAGTTTTATCCTGCACGCTAATCAAAAGTCCCGATTTGACTCGAACGCACCTCGTATTAATGCGTTCACTCGTTATCGTTTCCATAGTAACAGTTAATTCACAGGGATGTGTACAGCGCACGCCCCTCTGATATTAAACAAGTTAATAAATAAAAAAATCACTTGTGTAAAGTTTTCACGTATTACGGATGTTTATTGTACAGATTATTGTAAACGCTGATTTATTATTTATTTATTTTTTAAAGTTTTTTTTCTTAAAGGGATAAAATTGGGCTGAATTCAAATAAAAAATTTAGCCGTGTGAAATCTAGATAATTTATTTTCTTCATTTTTTATTTTTTTTTACTTTTATTTACTGAATCCATTAGCATGTGGTTTATTTACATTTTATACATATTTCTCACACGCTGATGACTAAAAAATGGAATAATTCAAAATATTTACAGCAGTTAAATTTCACATTAGTGCAAAAAAACAAAAACACAATTCTCTGCACCCTCTGTTTTTTTTTTTTCCTCACTAATATGTATTGCATGAGCTGCCATGCGCTGTGCTTTGTGTGTGTGTGTGTGTGTGTGTGTGTGTGTGTGTGTGTGTGTGTGTGGAGGCCGCAGCATGTCCGTCCCGGTTCTCGTCCTGTCCCAGAACTCTGGCTGATCGTCTCTGAATCTGCTTTGGCTGTTTCTCCCCAGAGACCCACCTGTCTTGCCTGCCCCTCCCCTTTTACCCAGCATCCCTTGCTCTCTGATTGCACATGGCCGGTGATGCAGTCACCGTGTGCCGTCCTGCTTCTCTCTCTGTCTGTCTGTCTGTCTGTCTGTCTGTTGGCCGTAATAACTATAATAAGAGTAGTGATGATAAAGATCGGTACTGACCCGTGAGTGATTCTGATTTACTGGATGAAGAAAGAGCGTCTGTGTGTGTGAGTGAGAGAGAGAGAGTTTGAGAGCGTGTGAGTTTATTTCAGAGGAATATACACTCACAGACCACTTTATTAGGAACGCTTACACTCATTCAACAACACAGAGCCATTACAGCTTCACTTAACATTCACGTTAATCACCAGGATGTGTGGAGAGGACAGTTTACAAAGTTAAAAACATCAGAGTCAGGACTGAGAGTCAGGACTGAGAGTCAGGACTGAGAGTCAGGACTGAGAGTCAGGACAGATTAGTTCATGTGTCGTCGGCTTGGGGTCGAGACGTTTTTTTCAGCTCAGCATGAAAGAACAGATTACATCTTATCTCTCTCTTTATATTTTCCTGAAAGAAATATCTGAGTTGAAGGAGACAAGCTCAAGCACGCAGTTCCTCATGGATTGTGCATAAATATGTGCTCCTTCAGGGCATAATCCTCATAAACAGGTACATGTGTTTACAAGTCAGTGTGTTTACTCAATCATAGTGTTTACAGCGTTTCAGTGTTCATGCCTGCGGGTTTTTTTTTTCTCTTTGTTAGCGATCATGCAGTGATGTCGGCGGGGAAGTAAGGTGGGATGTTTAAAAGTAAGAGTAAAAAAAAATACAATAAAAATCAGCATATAATTGATTGATTTATGGGCGGGGCTTCACAGGAGCACAGCTTGTGATGTCACTAAACAAACTCCATGACTATAGACCAATCACGTCTGACATTAGAGGGCGGTGTTGCGTTATTTGAGGTACACTCAAAGTTTTACAGTCCCAACTAACGTAGCTAGCTTATTGTTATTGATGATGATAAACGACTGTTATCATGGTAACGTCAAACGGCACAAATGAGGATTTAATTCGAGACGCAGATACCGGAACCCGAACCCGAAGCTGAGTGAGTTTGTTATCGGGTCAGTGATGGTGAATTCTAGCAGTATTACGCAGTTAGGTTTCTGATTTGCACCGTCTTGCATATTGATGCGTATTTAATGATGTCTGTGTTTGTAACGAGTGTAACGCTGCAGAGATGTTCAGAGAATAAAGTCCTGTTTTCTGGTGCACTTCAGTCGAATCACAGACACTGAGACGAGTCGAGACCAGTCGGGAAAGTGAACGCTGAATTCTTTTCCTTTTTCGAACATCTCGGTTAAAGAGTTAACAGAAGCGAGCGCAGAGAAATGAGCGTCTCACAGCCTGAAGCACAAACACTAATGCTCAATTAAATATTTGATTTATTTAATGTTAACTTGACTGTAAAAGAAGAAAAAAAAGAAAAAAAAACAATGAATAAATACAGACATTTTTGATTCATCTAACTACGACCTGCACATACGGTCATCTTATTCTGGTTCACTATTTATTTGTTTGTTTGTTTGTTTGTTTATTTTTTTCCTCAAGTATATCTTTTGTTTGTTGGTTTGTTTATTTCTCCAAGTGTATCTTTCATTTAATTTAGTTGTTTGTTTGTTTTCCCAACTTGTTTGTTTGTTTATTTCCCTGTATATTATTTATTTATTTATTTATTTATTTATTTTTATTCCCCCCAAGTGCATCCTTTATTTGTTTTTGTTTGTTTGTTTCCCCAAGTTTATTTTTTTGTTTGTTTATTTTTCCAAATGTTTGTTTATTTATTGTTTTTTTTTGTTCATTTCCCAAACTGTATCTTTCATTTGTTAGTTTATGTATTTTTGTTTATTTGCCCAAGTGTATCTTTTTATTTATTTGTTTTTTTATTATTATTATTTTTTAATTAAGTGTAGTTTTGTTTGTTTTTACTCACTTGCCATTGGTTAATTACAGAAAAAGGGGCGGGGTTATTTCGGTTGACAAAGTAACCATCATCATCATCATCATCATCGCCGTCACTGTGAGCGGTGTGTTCTCCTCCTGGTTACTCAGGACTGCTCGCTCTCAAGAGCTCATGTCAAAGACAAACTCCTTCTCAGCCTGTGTGTGTGTGTGTGTGTGTGTGTGTGTGAGAGAGAGAGAGAGAGAGAGAGAGACAGAGTTTTGTCCGTGGTATAAAGAGCAGATGTGTGAGTTTGTGCTCGTGTGTGTTTCAGACGAGCCGGAGACACGAGACGCCTGGTGGGAGGAGATTCGACAGGAGATCAAGTCTCACGCTAAAGCTCTGGGCTGCCATGCAGTGGTGGGGTACAGCGAGTCCACCAGCATCTGGTACCTAACACACACACACACAGGCTCAGTAACCATCTAAGCACTTTTATCTTTTATCTACTTTTATCTTTTTCTTTTTTATATATGTTCGTAAATTCAATTCAATTCAATTCAATTTTATTTGTATAGCGCTTTTAGCAATTGTCATTGCCTCAAAGCAGCTTTACA
>JAQMYI010000038.1:32523254-32533640 GCA_030014275.1 Clariallabes melas
TCTTCCCATCACCCTCCTGGCATCTGTCAGTACATTTCCATCTCTATCTTTAATCACTCTAACCTGCTGCACATCCTCTTCACCTCTTTGCAAAGTCCACCACCGTCTGTCCTTCTACATTCCTGCATTATTATAACATTATTATTACTCTAACATTATTATTACTCTAACATTATTATTATTATTATTATTATTATTATTATTATTACTCTAACATTATTATTATTATATTATTATTATTACTCTAACCTTATTATATTATTATTATTATTATTATTATTATTATTGCTGTTGTTATAATTACTACAACATTATTATTATTACTCTAACCTTATTATTATTATTATTATTATTATTATTACTCTTATATTATCATTACTCTAACATTATTATTATTATTACTTCATTATTATTACTTCAACGTTAATATACTTAATCTAACATTAGTATTATAATTATTACTACAGTATTACTCTAACAATATTATTACTAAAGTATTATTACACAAACATTATTATTACCACTACATTGTTATCATTATTGTCCTGTAGGTGTGATTGCTCAAGCATGATAACATTATTGCTTAATGAAACGTCATGACCTTTATTAGGTCACCGTAGTCACTTTAATATGTTATTGTACACGATGACTTAAAACGATACTCCAACATTACTAATGCATTCCAATATGACTCCACCAGCACCGCAATCTGCTTAAAGTCTGAAATAACCCTTTTCACGTTTATTTTTATTCACCGACTGAGTGGAAAATCTCTGACAGGGTGATGTCAGGATCTTAGTTTTAACAATTATTATTTTCTTTTCTTTTCAGTCAGATGAACTCTCACACCCCAGTGTATAACATAACTCCAACCTCCAGCTTCATCACTACATTTGGGTTGCAGTTTATGGGATGTTGTAAGGAGACACAGCCACCATTAACTCAGGATTAATTCCAGTAATTTGAAGGGTGACGAAGTGCTGCCACTTATTTCTCCTAAAGCAAAACTAAAGTAACATAATAGACACATTACTATTATATGTTCAGAAAACATACTACGTCCTTTCAATCGTAAAATACATTTTATTACTTTAATGTCCATTATTTAGTTAAATCATTTATTAAAGGCCAAGTTCAAGGAAATGTCACTATGTTCACACAGTGGGGAAAACAATCATTTCACCCCCTGCAGATTTTGTCCGTTTCCTCAATTACGAAGAAATGAAGGGTCTATATATATTTTTTATCAAAGGTTTACTGTAAAGGATGAGACAGAATTTCAACCAAAAATCCAGAAAATGATACAAAGGTTATAAATTTTGTTACATTTCAGTAAATAAAAATAAGTATTTGATCACCAAACAAAACATGACTTTGAAACCCTTGTTGGGAAGCACAGATGTAAGATGTTCCTTTTAGTGGGTTAACGGGTTTGTACACATCTCAGGGGGGGGTTTGGTCCACTCTTCTTTATAGAGCTTCTCTCAATCTTTAAGGTTTCTTTCCTGTGACTCGAAGCTTCATCTCCCTCCATAAATCTTCAACAGGATTAAGGTCCGGAGACTGACTAGGCCACTCGATTACCGTAACCTGCTTCCTCCTGAGCCGACCCTTGTGGCCTTGGCAGTATGTTTTGGGTCATTTGAGTCATAATTTCTCTTCCTTCAATTGGACCAATCAAATTGATGCCAAAGAGCCTAATTTTGGTCTCATCTGACCACAGCACTTTCTCCCAATCCTTCTCTGCTCATTGGCAAACTTCAGATGGGCCTGTACACGTGTCTTCTTGAGGAGGGGAACCTCCCAGCCCCACCTGCCTTGAGATCTTTCACAGGCTCCTCCCGTGTAGTTCTAGTCTGATCCCCACTTTTCTCATGATCATCCCTAACCCATGAGGTGAAATCTTGCATGGAACTCCAGACCGAGGTGGTTACTTTTCTATTTTTCCATTTGTGAATAATCACTACAACAGTTGTCTCCTTCTCAACAAGCTTCTTGCTGATGGTCTTGTGGCCCATTCCAGCCTTGTGCAGGTCTGCAGTCTCATCCCTGACGTCCTTTGACATCTCTGTGGTCTTGTCCATGGTGGTGAGGTTTGAATGGAAGAAGGCAGGTGGCTTGTGTACACGTAACGAGTTGTTGTTAGGAGCACCATCTTAAATTAATCTGTGTACCACACGAGCACATGACCCGTCTGTGGGAGCCAGAAGCATTGTTGGTTGGTAGGGGAGCAAATACTTATTTTACTCACTGAAATTCAACTCAATTTATAAAATTTATATAGTGTATTTTATCCTGGATTTTTGGTTGATATTCTGACTCTATCCTTAACAGTAAACCTATGATAAAAAACATTATAGTCCCTTTATTTCGTTGTGTGTGGAAGAGCCGGACAAAGCAAACGAAGAGTTCAAGACACAGAACAAGTCAAGACAAAATCAGGGAAGGAAATGTTAGACAGTTTTTAAGGAAGGCTGGACAGGAAAATCGTCTTTAAGAGGCCGGGAAGACGCAGGAGAGTGAGACGTACGGTCTGCGGTAATGTATCCTACTGGATTACAACCGCCGTTAAACAACAAAGAAGAAGAAGAAGAAGAAGATGGTGATGGTGATGAATTCAATACTTTACTACAGTGCAATACTACAGTGGTACAGTAGGTGTTTCGCCAGCCATGCGAAAGGCCTGGGTTCGATTCCCAGCCGGTGCCCAAACCCCAGCCTCTGGATACAGTGACGGTCCCCAGCCCGGGTAAAATGGGAGGGTTGCGTCAGGAAGGACATCCGGCATAAAACAAGTGTGTATGTGAGGTCCGCTGTGGCGACCCCTTAGACCCGGGAGCAGCCAAAAGCCCAAAGAAAAACTACAGTGCAATACTGAGTGTTATCTCACACGCACAACATGTACAGCTCATTAATAAAATCTTACAACATGAATATAAAACAAACCTTAAAGTTCAGCTGAAGCCCCTCGTCCTCTCCTGAGAGTGTGTGTATCTTCTAATCACTGCTCATTGGTACGCTGCCGAGATAAACAAGCAGTTTAAACATTCTTAAAGGTTTCGTTGGATTATTAAAGGTACTTTGCTTCCTTAGAGGGTCTACTTGGAACTCTTTGTGTTCCACAAACATGCCGTGATTAATGTGGGAGCACAAAGTACCTCTCATCCCTCCCCTCTGAGAGAGCTCGGCCAATCAGCTCTCTCTAGACCTCTAGACTCTGAGGCCCTTATACTTCAAGTCTAGGGACTTCGTACTGTACATCTTCAGTGCTGCCTATCATTTCTCCGGAAGCTTCTAACAGGGGCGGGGTTTCCAGTTCGATGTCTGATTGTATCCTAGCAGTTGAGGGTGAGGGATCTGGCTCGAGGCTGCGTGGCGAGGCTGGGACTCGACCCGAGGACCTGCTGATCAGCCGTCCAACACAAACACCATTCCACCCCTCACCCGCAAGTTTATTCACAAGTTTCCAGTCGACCAGGATTCTTTAACAGAGAAGTGATTTTATTCTCAATCCAGCCGTCACTGATAAACACTAAAACACATCTGGAACATTAAAGTTCACACTCACACTCATAACAAGGTATGAGGACACTGAAGTCCGGATTCCAGTTGTTTCAGAAAAGCGTGTGTGTGTGTGTGTGTATACAGTTGTGTACAGACTTTACAGTGATTCCCAGGTGTTTTTGGGGGGACAAAAATCTGTTATAGGAAGTTTACACACACACACACACACACACTTTTACGTTACTTGTATGTTACTTGTGCTGTGTTACATCTTATCTCATTTTTGTTTTTCTTCCACAGCACCCTTTTTTCTTTTATTTTTATTAGAGCAGTTTATGGAAGAATAAATGAAGATCATAAATTAAAGAGATTAAAGTTTAGCGACTGATGCAAACCAGCAGTGGATGAAACATCTGGATTTTGGTGCTGACCAGAACACGGTGTTTTCTCCAAGCTCCTTCCATGAATGAAAGCCTGGAGGAAACTAAAGGCATGCAGAAATTTTAGAAAATCCACGCGTGTTGTAACGGAGAGAGAGACAGAGACAGAGGGAGAGAGAGGGAGGGAGAGGGAGAGGGAGGGAGAGAGAGAGGGAGAGCGCTGACAATTCACTGTCTACTTAACAGAAACGGGAAGTGTTAAAGAGCAAAACACACACTTTGACCTGTCACCTATATGCCAGCTCAGAATATTATACAAATGGATCTGCTGTGCTACACAAAGTATTGGCACCCCTCTAGCCCAACCAGGAGTGTGTGTGTGTGTGTGTGAATATGATGCATGGGGCAGTGGTGGCTCATTGTGTTAAGGCTCTGGGGTTCTGATCATTAGGTCATTAGTTCAAGTCCCAGCTCCACCACTGCTTCGCCCTTGAGCAAGGCCCGTACGGTCCTGTCTGCTCCAGCGGTGACTCTGACCTCTGATTTCCTGACAAAGTGAGATTTGTAATGAAACAAATTGTGTGTTGTATTATAATGCATATGTGACAAATAACGGTTTGAATGCTGCTATGTCTGATCACCTAACGGCGCTGTGCAAACACACACACACACACACACACACACACATTAGAAGAAGAAAATGCAACTAGAAGAAAAAATGAAACTGGTGTGATTTGAGGAAAATATAAATAAATATCAGTGGGTTTCACCTTCTACGAAGTCAGTATGATCTTTAAAAGAAGAACAGTTGACCAAAGTTCCCTATTTCACTCGAAAGAAAAGTGAGTCATATCCAAAGAAAGTGCAAAAAGAAAAAATACAAAATGCGTAATCTATTCATTTGTCGAGTGGGGTGAGGATGTACGTCTACAGGGCTTATTAACGTTTCATGGATTCAGGGAAAAAATCATTATATAAAGTAAACTGTGTGTCTGATTCACACAAAACATCAAATATATAAAGTTTTGCTTTGCTTCAGGGTCCGACGGCACGCGGCGTCCAGCTAGTGTAACCTGTACAAAGCTGTATTATTGAC
Source organism: Clariallabes melas (assembly GCA_030014275.1). Classification (NCBI taxonomy): domain Eukaryota; kingdom Metazoa; phylum Chordata; class Actinopteri; order Siluriformes; family Clariidae; genus Clariallabes; species Clariallabes melas. Next base: position 32,528,235 of record JAQMYI010000038.1, read on the forward strand.
TTTGTGACAGATGAGAATTACAACCAGGGGTTCACTAACTTTCTGAAATTCTTCTGGTGCTTTCTAAGATGTGTTTAAAAAGAGCTGATCTACACAGCAAAAAGAAAAAAGTGTCTAATTAAGTAAACATTTGCATCATAAGTATGTTTTTTTTTAGTAAGATTGTGATTCTGATTCTGATTATTATATAGGGGAACAAAGGGAAGCTCATGTTTTCAGTAGAAGAGGTGATACTTGGTAAATGGTTTGTTGTTGTTTTCTTTATCAAGAGAAGAAGGGAAGCTCCCATTTTCAGTAACAACAAACAGTTCTGCCTAAACAGCTTTGTACATGTGGATATTGATTAGATTAGTTATTGATTTATTTTTCCCATTATTTTTATTTACTCCAGCATCTGAGATATATTACATTATAATGTTGAATTTTTGAAATATTCATTTTTCACTGCATTTGGGTGACATAGATCCATCCATCCATCCATCCATCCATCCATCCATCCATCTAGGAACCTCTGTAGTCCAACAGGGGCCGTGGAGGCCAGTGGTGACCGTTGTATCTATTCCCATTTGTACGACTGTGGTAGGACCTCCGGTCAACATTCACACACGTGTTTACACACCCTGGGCAATTTGGGAACACCAATCAGTCTACTCCAAGTGTCTTTGGACTGTGGGAGGAAATGGGATTACCCAGAGGAAATCCACTAATCACGAGGAAAACATACAGTACAAACTCCACACACACAGACGCGGGAATCGAACCCAGGACCTGGAGGTACAAGGGAACAGTGCTCACCACTACGCCACCATGCTGCCACTAATTAATACACTGATCAGCTATGACATTAAAACAATAAACATTAAAAACATGTGATGTACATGATTCATTTATTTAGAAAAATATTTAAAAATAGATTAAACGGAATCTTAGGATCTTTTTAGATCGCTTTGTTAGAAATAGAAATTATGAAGCAGCTGATCTGACTTAAAGGTATCGAATCCTTACAAGGCATCAAAAATGTTTCTTTGTTGTAGAATTCAGTCAAACATTTTACATTTGTTCTTTTTTTAGTTGTTTTTAAAAGTATCATTAGAATTTCTAGCAGTTTTGTGCATCATAAAAAGTTCCACAATCTGATGTTTTAACCAGATCGCTCACATGTAACGGTAAGTGACACATCTAGTGTAAGGCGTAGCGTAATATTGAGAGGTTCTGTAACAGGAAGGCAAAGTATGTGAGGTATGAGTGCTCTAATAAACTTTAACCAAAATTTGGCTTTAGTGATGTGCCATTAGGTAAAGAAAAAAAGTTTAAGAACTTTCATGTTCAGATGAACACATAAGTATGTTCGTCATGGGGATCTGCCAGAATGATGTCAGTGAGATTTAATAAAAGGCTGGTCTGTAGTTCTCGGACACACATACAGACAGCCAGTGATGCAGATTAATTTGTTTATTCCCCCTGAGCATGGGCAAAACTCTCACTCAGGGAGGTGATACCTGGAAAGTCCACATGGGCCTTGAATTAGGACTTTGACTCATTTGCAAAGCAAAGCCACTGTGGAGGAAATGTAACAGTTCTGACTTCAGCGCACTGACCGCAGATCGTTATCATCCTTCTTATCACCTCTCAGCAGCTCTTATCACTTTCTGCCCTCAAGGGGAAATGATCAGTCTAAAGCCAAGCTAAAAGTTCATGCTAAAGATTCACGTCTGTGGATTTTTTTTTTTTTAACTAAGGGGGAAAGAATTCGAAACAGGGAAGGAAAGGAGGCTTGTGAGATGGGCTCGTGAGTTTCAGTCTTTCAGAATGACTAACAAATCTACTGGTTAATGAGTAAGTGAAGATAATGAAATGCTTCCTGTCCTCGACCGTCTCTTCATCTCTGTATCACTTCTGCAATCATCATGACCCTTAATAGCAGCGTTGTGAGAATCTGCTGTGACTTGTGTCCGATATAAAGTACTGTAGGTATGCACAGTGTTTCTCACATGTATTACAGAATTATAAATCCGACCACTAATAATACTTATTATTATTATTATTAGTAGTAGTAGTAGTAGTATTAGTAGTATATTGCGGTCCATATTCCTAAAGCTGTACTGAACACCACCATTGTAGATAGATAGATAGATAGATAGATAGATAGATAGATAGATAGATAGATAGATAGATCATCCTTAGTCTCTGCCTTAGTTCAGGGATTTAAATTAGACTGCTGGAAGAAATCTACTACATGGACAGTAGTATGTGCCCCCCTGACCATCAGGCCCGTATGTTCCTGTATAACATCCCGTTCCTGATTTATCCCCCTGTGTTTGCTGTTATGGGCTTCACTCTTCTCTAGATGCTTTAGTGTGTGTGTGTGTGTGTGTGTGTGTGTGTGTGGATTTGTGTTATAAGTGCATAAGGGGCATAAGTGAGGTCAGGAGCTGATGTCAGGATGTGGAGGAGGCTCCAGTTTCATCCCAAAGCTGATGGTTCAATGGGGTTGAGTTCGGGACCCTCGAGTTCTTCCACTTTAACACACCGTGCTGGTTTTGTGGATGACGTCATGCTGGATAAGGGTTTGGGGTTCTTAGTTTCAGATAAAGGACAGGAGACTGAACAAAGTGTAGAACTGTGAGGAATGATTACTTATCTATTATTATTATTATTATTATTGTTGTTGTTGTTGTTGTTGTTGTAGGGTTCGGACCTCTGCTCCGGTTCCGACCCAGTGACTCCACACCGCGTGCTGCTCTGATGGTGCGAGTGAAACCCTCACCGGATGTATGGTAGCGCGCGAGACAGAGCAGGGGTTATTAATACTGTTGCTGAGAAACACTGGACACACACACACACACACACACACACACACGCCTGACTGATTGCTGCGTGTTCGCACCTACAGGTCACACAGTGCTGCTGGCAGCGGAGGGGAAATACTGCAGCCTCCCCGCGCACACACACCTCCGCCCACACACACACACACACACACGCGCACACACACTGACCCAGGGCGCGCGCTCCGAGGGATAAAAGAGGCCGAGCGCGCAGACACAGCACGAGCATCATCACCGAAGCCGCGCGCGCCGACAGTGAGTACTGGAGTTTATTATACTGACTTATTCACTTACACACGACTTATAGTTAATGTGTTTCATCTAGTCAATTATAAACAGTTTCATTGTGTTTACTCATAGACAGTGTTTTTTTTTATTACATTATAAACAGTTTAATTTTTATTAACTTATAGCAGTTTTTATTCTATTAACTTGTAGACAGTTTTTATTAACTTATAGATTTTTTTTTATTAACTTATAGCAGTTTTTATTCTATTAACTTGTAGACAGTTTTTTATTAACTTGTAGATTTTTTTTATTAACTTATAGCAGTTTTTTTGTCAATTTTAATCACCTCTAGCAGGTTTTAATCTATTAACTTATAGACATTTGCTATTTTGTTCACTTTTATTTTATTATAGTCATCTTTCATTTCATAGTTTTGTTTATGCATTTAATTATTTTATTTGTTTACAGTGGAGCGTTTTTATTATAAATAAGCTGTTTTATCACCTAGTTATCCCAAAGAAAGCCTTTAAAGTCTAATTATTCAGTAAATCTTTTAAACATTTTTTAAAACTGGTTTTTACAAACAACAATTCAACAATTCAGGTTATTTAAAACAGAGTTTGGAAAATTTGGGGGTTCATTTAGATATTTTTGTCAATGTATCAATGGTGTAGTTTATAATGACAAAAAAATACATTAATAAAAACATAAATACTATTTGGAGTAAAACACATAAAGGCAGCACAGGTGATCTGATTCAGGTAACATGTCAATCAGCAGCATGAGATCAACTCTCCTCCTTACTCGAGACTTTGTTTTTCTCTAATTTATCATTAAGGATCTGTTTGTACTTTTAATAAACATTCACATGTGTGGCCTTCACAAGGAAAGAATTATTAGAGGGAACCTTACAGGGCTACAGGTGAGACATTAATGTAGGTGAGACTGAAGCACAACTATAGATGCAGTTTTTTGTTTTGAAGATGTCCGATAGAAGTGCAGGATTTTCTCCTCTGGTGTTTGTTCTGAAAGTAATTACACACACACACACACACACACACACACACACACACACACACTCTCTCTCTCTCTCTCTCTTTCTCTGTGACGCTTCATACTGTATAAGATCCGGTCTGTGGAACATCACGCTGTTAATTCATGAGTTGAGATGTTTGGTGCCTGGCAGCGTGAGCGTGTGATCTAAGAATCTGAGGGTGAAATGTGTCAAACCTGTGTGTGTGTGTGTGCGTGTGTGCGTGTGTGCATGTGTGTTGCAGCTTGTGCTGGCACACAATTGGGTGAAATGTTTATATTTAGAGTTGTGCATCTATATACTGTGAATGAAATATCTTGCCTTGTGCTTAACACAGAATGCCAATTTGTGTGTGTGTGTGTGTGTAAGAGAGAAAAAGAGAGAGAGGGGGAGAGAGAGAGGGAGAGGGAGAGAGACGGAGAGAGAGACAGGGAGAGAGTATTGTATGTTGCAGAAGAAATGAAACTGTGGTGATCTGCACGATAAGGGAAACCCTAAACCTCAGAGCTCCATCAGTGGAAAAGTCGAGCCGCCACAAAGCACCAGGAAAAGATCCCAGATATTGTTCTGAGTATTTGGTGTGATTTTATTCTGGAATTTTTTTTTGGTTAGAAATTTGATACTGAATGTTTGCTTTTAACAATAATAAAATGTAGAAGATGGAAATACTAATTAGTAATTTTTATTCCACAACTAAAATATTTAGAGGGAAATAGAAGAAAATAAGGAAGCAATGATTAAAAAATATTTATATTTAATATATATTATACTGTATATTATTTATATATACTTTTATATTATTATTATTATTATTGTTGTTGTTGTTGTTGTTAATAATAATAATAATAATCTCTGCTGATCTGGAAATTAATTGTACATATTTGTAATATTGTAATATTTATGTGTATAACTCTTGAAATTTAATGTCACAAAAAAATTAAAACCTGTAATCTACCCATGCCCACAACCCAAGCCCCACCCATAACCCCACCCATGACTCCACCCATGACTCCACCCATGACTCCACCTCTAACTGAGCGCTTGTACTTTTTCCCCCGTGGTGTAGATGAGAACTTCACTGAACATCATCACTTTTCTCTGCCTGTGCAGCATGAGAGTCACAGCGTTAGAAAAATTCCCAGAAAAATGTAAGAAAACACACACACACACACACACACACACACACACACACACTAATGTAAGACCTGCTGGAGTTTAATATTCCTTATATATGCATTATGTTTTGTGTGTGTGTGTGTGTGTGTGTGTGTGTGTGTGTGTGTGTGTGTGTGTGTGTGTGTGTGTGTGTCGTTGTGTCTG
>JAQMYI010000038.1:32573238-32584846 GCA_030014275.1 Clariallabes melas
ATAATAATAATAATAATAATAATATCACTGATTACATTAAAGATCAGCAGATTATTATTAGATTTAACCTTTTAACTCTTTAACTGTCAGATACAAGTACTTAAACTAAATCATTATACTGCACTAATGCTCACTACTCATCTCCTTACAGAAAACTATACACTATAAGACCAAATTTATGTGCACCCCTGACCATGAGACTTGCATGTTCCTGTGGAATGTCAGATTCCTCATTTATCCACTGGTATTTGCTGTTATAATGCGCTCCTCTCTTCTCTTATGTGAACGCTGTACAATAGTGTGTGTATATGTGTGTGTATTTGTGTTCATTCACACACTCTACAGGAGCATTTAGTGAGCTCAGGTGCTGATGTCCAGGAGGCTCCAGTTCATCCAGTTCATCCCAAAGCTGATGGATCAGTGGGATTGAGTTTGGTCAGGGCTCTGTGCAGGACACTCGAGTTCTTCCATGAGTTCTTCCACCATGTCTTCATGTAGCTGGCTTTGTTCTTCACACAGGGGCGTTGTCATACCGGATACAGGTTTGGTTGGTTCTTGTTAGTTACAGTGAAATGAAACTGTAACGCTACAGCATACAGAGACGTCTCTACACTCTGTGCTTCTGACTTTGTGTCATGGTCTAGGGGTGCATATACCTTTGGTCACATAGTGCATCATGTGCACACGGGATCACAAATGATGTAAAATAATGTGAGGATTGTGGAGGAAGAACACATGATGATATTTATTCCTGGAGAGAATTCTTGGTCAGGTTTAAATACTACAGTAGTTATACTCTGGCAGATGTCAGAAGTCTGACTAATACACACACACACACACACACACACACACACACACACACACAATAAATGGTTGTAAAATGGACAATATGAATGACTACATGGTGCCCACGCTCCTGAATAAAGCAAGTCCGGCAATAAGCAATTACAAAAGGCCATGACGTAATATATGATTTAGTACATACATAGTGTGTGTATCATGCGCGCGCGCACACACACACACACACACACACCACCACCATCATCATCATCATCCTCTCCTCGAGATGAAACACAGTCTGTGATTCGGGCACGAGCGCACTTCTCGGTCCAGCGGTGGCGCACCGGAGCGCGCGCCTGTGTAACGGACATGTCAAGTGCGCCTGTGTGTGTGTGTGTGTGTGTGTGCATGATCTAAATTCCGAACAGGCCACGCTTCCATTCTCTCTCTCTCACACACACACACACAGACAGACGCGCTCGTAAGAAACAAAACGCGCGCGCACACATATACACACACACACACACACACACACAGAGACGTGCACGCGCGGTTCGCACTCGCCACGAATCACAGCTCATCCCGCACTGAACCCGCACGTGCACCCCCTGTCCCGCGCTCGAGGCGCCTGCGGTATTCCCGCGCGTCACGTGCACACTCACCCAGAAGACGAAATTGAAGGCGAACATCAGGTACTTGACGCACATCTCTCCGCCGCTCAGAGCCGCCATCACTCCTCCGTAAACGCGGGAATGCGGTCCGGGTCACACAGCGCTGCACGGGTCTGCTCCCTTTGTTTCTCCAGCTCGAGTCCGGAATGACGTCATCTCTCACCGGGTACCGCCGGAGAATCGGTTCGTTTGGAGAGAGAGTGCGGTTTGGAGGAGAGTCGATTCCCAAGTGAATCTTTCGCTGCTCCGTCCTGCTGGTGCTGAGGGATGAGGGATCACACCTCCTCTAACCACGGGTTTGGGTTTAGAACTCCTGATAAAATAACAAGTTACTGTGTCCTGGATGATGTGAAAGATAGGGCACAAGACGGGGCACATCCTGGACAGGATGTCAGTCTATCACAGGGAACACACACACACACAGACAGACACTATGGGAAAACTCCACACACACAGACTGCGAGGTGGGAATCAAACCCCTAACCCTGGAGGTGTGAGGCGACAGTGATAAGCACTAAGTCACCGCGCCGCCTCTAAGCTCAATTCAATTTTCAGAGTTTTTAACAACGGTTATTGTCTCAAGGCAGCTTTACAGAATCAAAAGAAAATTATGGAAGTTTGTATGAAATGTGTGAAAATGTGTACGAATCCGAATGATCAGATTGTCGAGGCCGACGGTGCTGAGGGAAATATTCTGTGAGATGGCAAGAGGGAGAAGAACCAGATTCAACAGGAAACCCATCCTCACGTGGGTGATAACGGATAGCAGGGTCTGTCTTGTGTCTGACGGGACAAAAATCATCAGCTAATCACCAAAACAGTGCCACCAAACCAGCCCTGCCCTGACTCCACTACCCCTCTGAAATTGTGTGTGTGTGTGTGTGTGTGTGTGTGTGTGTGTGTGTGTGGTATCAGCAAGGACACCCTGACTGCTCTGCAGCTCCACAGCTCCACACAACCACCTGCAATAAACTGCTACATCACAATCTAGCCTTGACAAAGTCATGTAGATCCTTACACTCAACAATTTTCCCTGCTTTCAACACAACAACTTCAAGACCTGACTGTTGACTTGGTGCCTAATTCATCACAACCCCTAACAGGTGGTGCTGTAATGAGATATTGGTGCATTATTCAAATTCAAATAAAAATTTTATTCATCAGACACACAACCATACGCAGTACAGTCTGCAGTCGAATGCTGAACACCAAGCTGAGGAGGTTGTGAATGAAACGTGTAATGAATATTTACACAAATGGGGGAAAATGTTGTGTAAAATCAGGAATATAGATTTGTGTGGACAGACTGAGGGATTAGTCCAAGTCGTTGTCCATGTTTATTTCCCCAAAAGGCCTGTGGGAAGAAGCTCCTCCTCAATCTCACTGTGTTGGTCTTTAGGGGTTAGAAGTGCTTCCCTGACTGGAACAGAGAAAAGAGTCCATTGTTCAGATGGCTGAGGTCCTTCACTATCTTCCTGGCTTTGATCCAGCACCGCTTGCTGCAGACAGAGTGCAGGTCAGGGAGCTCAGTGCAGATGGAGAGCTCCGCTGATCACACACACTCAGGAGAGCCCTCTGTCCTCCATGGTGCTGTTCCCAAACCAGCCTATGAGGTCAGGATGCTCTCTATGTTGTGGGTGGAGAAGTTCCTAAGCACCTTAACAGCCAGTTTAAACTGTCTAAAGTGGCACTGATGGGCCTCCCTCACCATGGTGTTAATGTGACAGGATCATAACAGGTCAGGTCCTGCGTGATGTGAACACAAGAGGTACTGGAACCTGTCTACTCTCTCCACTGCTGAAGTTCACGATCAGCTACTTTGATGGTGATTTGAGATACTTATCACCATATTGTGCCCTGAAAGCCTATATTTTAACGATATTTGTAGCTTAGAGGTTAAGGTGTTGGACTATTAGAAGGTCCTAGGTTTAAGGTCCACCTCCACCAAGTCACTGTGGGGCCCTTGAGTGAGGCCCTTAATTCTGCTGATCAGATGAACAATGAGATAAAAAAGTAAGTTGCTCTGGATAAGGGTGTCTCCTAATTGGCATAAATGTAATCATATTAATAAGTAAAAAATGTATTAAACGATTTGAAAAAAATGTTCCTCACAAAACAGTGTTTTTTTTGTTTTTTTTTAAATAATGGTTGTTTGTGGCTTAAAATTAATATTGTTCTGTATGTAGGTTTATTAAGTAATGTTATTGTTGTTGTTAGTCTTTCGGCTGCTCCCGTTGTCAAGACAAGTCAAGTCGGCTTTTATTGTCATTTCAGCCAGATACACTTCAGTACACACTTCAGTACACAGTGCGTTCCTCCTGGACCAAGTGCATCATACAACATCAATTAACAACATAAATGAAGAAAACTAGCTAAGGACTATACAGGAAGATAAAAAAAAGACAACATAACGTGCACTGACTAATACAAAAGTGCAAACAGTAACAAACACACAAAAGTGTCTGCCGGTGGTGTACAGTATACAGTACAGTACAAACACCAGGTGCTCAGATGTCCATATACTGTGTAAAACAGGCTTTAACACAAATTAAACAAAAATAGCACCATAATGGACCTGGAGTAGCCGCTGCATGCTACTGCCGTGCCGCCGTCATGAATCTCATGCTGTGGTGCCACCACAGTGAACCATCTGATCCACACACAACAGGTTTTACACCGGATGTTCTTACTGTCACGACCCTTTCACTCCCATTTCATCCTGGCCTGGAACTCCATCCAGTGTCTGTGGCTTGAGAACTGGGAGGGAATTGAACCCCGGCCTTCTGCATGGTAGATGAGGAACCTACCACTGATCCAGCAACGCCCTCAAAGCCTGCGTAATAATCACTCAAAATACTGAGTAATAATGATTATATAAGAAAAGTTATTTTTCTTGTTTTGTTTCTTGTTTTGTTAAAATAAACAAATCATTGTTTTTAACACGCATGAGAAACAAAATAAATTACCATAAGTGTTTCTACAGGACGGTCCGAAGGTTCAAAAACGATTTAATTGAACTCGGATTCAGTTCAACTGTTCGAGTCATAAAACAGAATCGACTCAGTGAAGTGAATCACACTGACAGCTCTCTCTGTCTCTCTCTGTCTCTCTCCCTCACAGCTTCTCTGGGAAAACATTCAGACATTATTAGAATCAGACAGACATTGATCCAGACAGACATGTTCATATAGACTTCATAACTGTTCATATAACCTCCATAACTGGTCCTAAACACCATGACATCACGGCATGATGTAAACACACAGTAATCAACAGGAGCAATCACGTGTCTATTGCAGGCTGTGAAAAGTCTCTCTGTCTCTCTCTCACTGTGTGTGTGTGTGTGTGTGTGTGTGTGATAGGGATATTTAGGTGGAGTAGGATGAGAGAGTGTGTGTAGGATGTGCACTTTGTGCTCTTGGCACCGAACAAGAGCTCAGTGTGTGATGATAAAAGAAAAACATGCTGTGTGTGTGGATTTATGTGTGTGGATTTATGTGTGTGTGTGTGTGTGTGTTTCTTTAACCGCTCAATCCTGATCAGCAGCACGTCTCCAAGTGTTTCTTTTCCTTTGATCTGCACACCCCAGCAATTTACTATTAACAATCCTATTCTTCAATTATTATTATTATTATTATTATTATTATTATTACCTCTGACTGTTACACAACACTGACACTGGAGACTCCTTCCACTAGTGTTACAGAAATCACAGAAAACCTGACCATACGAGTGATTAAACGCACATTGTTTAATCCGTGTCTTATCAGTGCAGCGTGTCCCGGACACGCCCCTGTGCATCAGCTGTTACTATGGAAACGCTAACGTATTAAAGAGAGCGCATTAATATAAACCTGTGATTATAGAAAGTGAATTAAAACAACGTGGCCAATCAGAGATCAGGTTTCAGCAGCACCGTGGTGTAAGAAGGTTTTAAGGACGTGTCTCTCCTGGACATTCCTCACTCCTCGGAATTCCCGTTGTGCCAGTGTATAGTGACTTTGTGCCACTTTCCAGGCATTGTGCGTATGTGTGTGTGTGTGTGTGTGTGTGTGTGTGTGTGTGTCTGCGTGAGAGTATGTGTTTAGTTTGGCATGGCCCTACACTGTTTCTCTGTCGTATCTGTCTTCACTCTGCGATTAATCCTTTCATTCCTCTTGTGCCCAAACTTCCTCCAATTGTTCCCTCCTAATGAGAACAAGCAAGGAAATCACACTAGTTCTCTCTCTCTCTCTCTCTCTCCCTCTCTCCTTTACTCTCTCTCACACAGTCCTATAAAATCACTCCTCCTCGTCTCCACACGGTTCCAGGCTGGTGACCCCAAAGCAGTGAGAACCCAAGACTGCAGGAGAACTCCAGACTGACGTCCAGCAGGTTAAGAGGCTCAGGTGCTCCAAAGGTACAGTTACTGCACGTGTGTGCGTGTGTGTGTGTGTGTGTATGTGTGTGTGTGTGAAGTGTTTTTGCATTGTGTGCATGCAAGTATTTTCTGTTATTTTAATTCAATTCAATTAAATTGTATTTGTATAGTGCTTTTAACAAGTGTCATTGTCACAAAGCAGCTTTACACAATCAAAAGAAAATTATGAAAATGTGTATGAAATGTGTATCAAATTGTTTATTTGTATTAAACTTTTATATTTTACTTTAGTGGTAAATTCTGGCCTTAATTTAAATATGTTGACCTTCTTCTCTCAGTGTGTGTGCGTGTGTGTGTGTGTGTGCGTATGTGTGTATGCAAATTTCAAGGACAGCATCCTCAATTCTTTCCTTTGACGTAGAGCTGTTCTTTGTTCCATGAATTCCAGGACTTGTAATAACTTGCAAGAACTAAAGTGTTAAAGGCAGTAATATTTTCTAATCCTGTAAAAGTGTTCATTGAAAGTTCTGATAAAGGTTCTTTCAATTTTTAATAGAGTTCTAAATTAGTTCTAGCTTTTTAAATTAATTCTACCCAGAACTATAAAAATACTATAAAAAGCATTAAACAGTAATTATTGAAATACAGTCAATAATTGGTGTGACGAGCCTTTGCTTAAAATATAGTCTCAGGTGCCGTGTGTGTGTGTGTGTGCAGCTTTATAAATAAATGAGCTGCTCAGTTTTACTGAACATCCTGCAGAGCCAACCTCAGTCCTTCTGCAGCACCTGCTGCTTTATTCATGCGTCGGCACTGCAACAAATCTCAGCACCTTTAGTAAGTGAGATATTCTTGAATCTAGCCAAACCAAAGTATTACACCAAACCAAATATAAAATGATTAGGTTTCTTTTTAGTCAAATGTTATTAAAACTTAAAGTGAAAAACTTCTATCGTTCTGTAGTTAGCAGCACCTGGCGCCTACGTAGGTGGTGGAATGAACTTCTTCTAGATATCTGTACAACTGAGTCAATGGCCATCTTTATGCAACAACTAAAGACCTATGAAGATCTTAGATACTGTAGGAGAGGGAGGAACAACGCTACCCCACCATCTCCCCCCCACACACACAAAAAAACCCTTCCAAAAACCTTCCCAACGTTTTGTGACTGATGGTACTTATAGTCTGTAAGCCAGTGTAAGGATCTAATGACAAATACTTTCAAGCGCTTTTGTAAGTCAGTAAAAGCAGTACATTTGAATATCTTCTTCATCTTCTATACCGCTTCATCCTCTATTCAGGGTCGCGGGGGCCTGGAGCCTATCCCAGGAGGCTTAGGGCACGAGGCAGGGTACACCCGGGACAGGGTTACATTTGAATAGTTTTTAGGAATTTATTTCTTGAAATAAGCAACCTGCCAATTGAACAAGACATTGTTGCTTGCAATTTTAGTAACATTTGACTGAATGTAATATCTGTAGGCAAATATAAACTTAATCTAATATTCGATTTGTTATAATCTTATTTTAAGAAATTAAATTGGCTAGATTCAAGAATTTAAGGAAATGAGGAAATGAGGACTTGCTAAGATGTAATTTGTTGGAAGCCTGGAAGTTTTCTTATTGTTTATTTTTCTTTGTGAAAAGTGCTCTTTTATATAATACGCTGCTTTCTTTTCCTGCCTACAGATATTTTTCTCTAAGATAATTTTTTTAATATTAATGTTTCACATTACAATCAGAAATGTTTTTTTTTTACTGATTTAATACTGACATCATAAAATAAACATCTGTAACAAAATTTGTACAAAAAGAAAAAAAACAACAACACACAAGCTGACTAAGACTCTTGCACGGTACCATAGAACATTTAGAATTAAGCACCCTTTATGGTTCTAGATTAGATTAGATTACATTAGATCACTGCACATGTACTGTACTGTATGGTACAAACCAACAAAATACAGTTGTCATCTAACTGAAAGTGTATTCGTCGCAGTGAAAAATAATATTGCATGTAAATAGTATACAGTGATAGATGGAACTTTCATTAATTAGGTACGTTCTTATTTTATTGTAACAAAAAGAGCTCCAGCTTTCTATAAAGGCTCTAATTAAACCTGTAGTGAAATAGACACCCTGGTCGTCGGGTCCCGTACACACACACACAACCCTGGGAGTAAGAAACCAACCAATTTCCTTCGGGTGCTAGATAAAATGTTTATGTTCACGCCTTTGAATCCTTGAACAGTTTATAATGACATTCTGTAATAATGTTCAGTTTATGAATGAAGGTGTTACTCAGATCTGACCACAGCAATGTGGAAGCGCTGGAGTTTAAACCGACAGAGTTATGAATCGTCTGATCTGAAAATTATCAAGAACACGCGAAACACACTTACACTGTGTTTAATGTGAGATAATGAATCAGTAGAGGTGGTTATAATCAGGGCACACTCGTAGTTGTTGTGGTCCAGTGGTTAAGGCTCTGAGTTACAGTCCAGAAGGTTGTGGGTTTAAATCCCAAGATTTTTAAAACTCTTCAGCTCTGGTGTTATCAGTAGCTGCGTTTACACAGTAAATATAGTTCTGTTTGAAATCTGAATTTTATTAATTCATTAGACGTAGATGAGCTTGAAGGACCTGCAGTATGTCAGAAGTGCATAGAGCTTAACATTAGAGTTATGGGTTAAGGATAGAGATTAGTGGTAGGTATTAGGGTTAGAGGTTAAGGTTACTGGTTAGTGGTATGAGGTTAAGGTTAGAGCTTAGTGTTGAGATTAGTGTTCAGGAATTTGATGTTAAGGTTAGTGATTGAAGCTGAGAGGTTAGGGGTTAGGGTTAGGTGTTTGAGGTTTGTGTTAAGGGTGTAGGGTTAGAAATTAGTGGTTGGGGATTATGGGTTAAAGGTTAGGATAACAGAATCTTATTAATTCATTAGACATAAAGGAGCAGGACGGTCCTGGAGGTTTCCATGGGAACGATATTCACATCACAGACGTGCACAGCTTACCCATAGTGTTCGAGTTAGGGACTAGGGGTTAGGGACTAGGGGTTAGGGACTAGGGGTTAGTGTTAGGGCTAAGGTTGAAATGTTAGGGATTAGTGGTGAGGAGTTAGGGATTATCCATTGGAGGTTGGGAGTGAGGGGTTAGGAGTTTTAGGAATTAGGAATTGATTAGGAATTAGGTAAACAGGAAAAAGGTGTACACTTTACACTGTGTGATTGTTATAGTAAACAAATAAGTTAATAAGTTAATAAATGATTTTATTGATCAGATGGAGCCGCTTCTGTCGAGTGGACTGACCGCACTGACAGCACTTCTCCTCTTACATATGACAGGCAAGTGTGTGTGTGTGTGTGTGTGTTACTCTGAAATGTATTGACTTTATGCATACAGAGTGTTTATTGTGTGTGTGTTTGTGTGTGTGTGTGTGTGTGTGCAGGGTGTGTGTTAGCCGAGTCGTCAGGACGCTGCAGTGTGTTTGGTCGACAGCACATACACACGTTTGATGGCGTGATTTATGAGTTCGCTGGTGACTGCAGCTACATGCTGGCTGGAGACTGTCAGAGCAGAACCTTCTCAATCCTGGGTAAAGATCTGTCTCTCTGACTCTCTCTGTCTCTCTCTCTCGCTTTCATCTTACATTAGTGTGTGTGTGTGTGTGTGTGTATAGGTGATCTTTCACAGGGCAAGAGGAAAGGTGTGAGTGTGTTCCTTGGTGAGGTCTTTGAGTTGAACTTGTCTGTAGATGGCGCTCTAACACAACAGGGAGAGAGGTACACACTCAATAATAATTCAATCATCAAAAATATTAAATGCTATGTTAGTGTGAGCATTAAAATATGTGATATATGTGTGTGTGTGTGTGTGTGTGTGTGTGTGTGTAGGGTCCAGCTGCCCTACGCCTCTAACTCCGTGTTCGCGGGCCACGAGCTGGGCAGTGTGCGTTTATGGAGTGATGAGTTCGGCTTCTCGGTCCTCATCGACCCGAATCACAACATCCAGATCAAACTCGGTAAACAGCACCAGAACCGAACCTGCGGCCTGTGTGGGAACTTTAACTCCGCCCCCAGTGATGATTACACAGCACAAGAAGGTAAATCCTCAGCACCGGGGGAAGTGGGTGGAGCTTCACCTCAGACTAAACACAGGAAATCACTGTGAACTTTCTCAGGACTCCCAGTGTTTACTGTTCCCTGGAATTTCCTCACCATCTCCAACAATCCACATCTATCAAGTGTGTGTTGAAGTGTGTGTTTAAGTGTGTGTTGAAGTGTGTGTTTAAGTGTGTGTTGAAGTGTGTGTTTAAGTGGGGGCACGGTGGGGTAAAAACACTCCTTATCCTGCAGCCTGGATGATTTCTGACTTGTTATTGGCCAGTGGGTGTCGATTAATTTTCTAGAACAGCAGCTCTGAGGGTAGTGCGGCTGCACATCAGGGGTTTATAGAGACAGACGGGTTTACAGAGACAGACGGGTTTATAGAGACAGACGGGTTTATAGAGACAGACGGGTTTACAGAGACAGACGGGTTTATAGAGACAGACGGGTTTACAGACACAGACGGGTTTACAGAGACAGACGGGTTTACAGAGACAGACGGGTTTATAGAGACAGACGGGTTTACAGACACAGACGGGTTTATAGAGACAGACGGGTTTACAGACACAGACGGGTTTCAGACAGGTTTACAGAGACAGACGGGTTTACAGAGACAGACGGGTTTATAGAGACAGACGGGTTTACAGAGACAGACGGGTTTATAGAGACAGACGGGTTTACGGGTAACGTTACACGCCACAGAGTCAGCGGTGAGAGAGTGAGTGTTTATAGCTGCTATAACGTATAATGTTCTAAAATGACAAATAAACTGTAACTGTTGGGTTTGTGCTATAAGAAGAAACTGATTTCTCTCCCTCTGTGTGTGTGTGTGTGTGTGTGTGTGTGTGTGTAGGGTTTCTGACAGAAACCCCATATGACTTTGCCAATTCTTGGGCTCTTAATGGTGAACTAAAAGTGTGTAAGAGAGTGAAACCACCGTCTCAGACCTGTAACAGTACGAGAAACTCAGCACAGGTCAGGACATCATGTGTCTTCATCTAACATCACATGTCTAACATCACATGTCTATCATCACATGTCTATCATCACATGTCTAACATCACATGTCTATCATCAATTTTCTAACCCCTAACCCTTTCACTATGTGCCAGTCACCCTCGTCAATCATCACATCTCAGTCGTTACCTGTATCTGTCAATAATCACTGTCTGTCATGATGTGTCAGTCATCACCTGTTAGTCATTGTTGGTCAGTAACACATCTTAAACATCACCTGTCAATCATCACCTGAGTCATCACTTGTCTGTCATCACTAATCGGTCATCGTGTGTTAATCATCACCTGTCCATCATTACATTCTCGTACAAGCGCAACATGTTTCTAAGATCAGAAAGCACCTGTGCTGTGTGTGTGTGTGTGTGTGTGTGTGTGTGTGTGTAGTTGATGACACAGTGTGAGGTTCTGCGCACCTCAGCGGTGTTCCTGCGCTGTAACCACCTGGTGGATGTAGACGTGTTCTTGGCGGTGTGTGAGTCAGACGTGTGTCACTGCGGAGACGGTGAGGAGTGTGTGTGCCACGCCCTGCTGGAGTACGCACGCACCTGCGCCAGTCACGGACTCGTCCTGCACGGCTGGCACTCACAGAGCCAGTGCAGTGAGTAAAACACACACACACACACACACACACACACACACACACACACACACACACACACACACACACACACACACA
>JAQMYI010000038.1:32638315-32649411 GCA_030014275.1 Clariallabes melas
CACACACACACACACACACACACACACACACACACACACACACACACACACACACACACACACACAAACACACTAATATGTACTGACATCATGAGAATTTTAACCTGTGATCTATATTGTTGGCCACGATTAAAAAGTACTTACTTTCTGTGTACTATGTTTCCATACAGATGCTAATCAGATGCTCAATAAACTACGTACTTCTTTATGGGTTCTGGCCAAAAAGCAGAGACAACAAGATAATAAGAGCAGTGTTTATGTGATGATTGAAAACTCTATATCTGCACAGTGACACTGCAGGAGCGAGTACTACAGGCCTCACGAAGAGTAAGATGGTCTTGTGCAAGAACAAGAAACATTTTCTGAAAATATGCTGAAATATCGAATGTTATGAGTCCATTCAAGGATGAAATTACAGATAAAATAAATAAAACACTCAGTTCAGATGCCACTGCAACAAGACCAACCTGCTAAAAACCTGGTTACATCTTCACCCCTGGTTCATTTAGGCAGGAAAGAAAACAGAAGTCGGACTCAGCGCAGGCCAAAATAACCAGCTCGAGATGAGTTGAGCAAGGATGTCTTGATCAAGGTCTAGTGTACGTCTAGTGCTGTTTAACCAAAAGGAAGGAGATAAACAATCATATTTTGTAGAGATGTGAATCGGACATTAGGTAGACTGTTGATTTGATTTAATAACATTTTTAGGCATTTTGGTTTTCAATTCAACTCAATGCAATAGCGTAGTAGAGTTTAGTGTCTGATTTGTCTCGAACAGCTACAGTACTGTGCAAAAGTCTTGAGCCACCATACATTTCTACATATTTTGCTTCACAAAGTGCTAGACTTTCTTGTATTTTTTCATGTAGTCTTGATGAATAGTTCTCCAGTTCTCCACTTTTCTTTTTACTTTTTTTTTTTTTTTTTGAATTTTACATGTTTTAAAAAGTTTAAATGATTCTGAATCAAAAACTGATGCATCAATTCAGGTAATTGAATCGATCGACAAAAGATTGATTCATTTGCTTTAATATTTCGGCTTGCAAAGGTGAACTGCATGGAACAGAGATGTGATGTGGCACTACAGAAATTGGAAGTGTTTGCAATATTTAAATGAGGACAAGAGCAAAAAGAGAAAATAACACTAACTTCTATTAAGAATTATTTATATAATGATCTAATCATTTATTAAGTTCTAAGTCAGTGTTTTTGAGGCAGATTATTTTTCAAGAAATATTCATTTACTTTTCCCCCATCTCTGCATTTCTTTATGTGGTAGCTGTTGTACAGTATGATGGTGGAAATCTGATGGTAGGTGGGAGTTGACAGGTGATCAAATTGGGGAGAAAAGTGAGAGGAAAAGGATTTCACAGTATGTGGATGCATCAGATGCATGGCAAATGTCTGACTAATTGGATTTTACATTATATCCATAAATGCCAATCCATTATAAGAGTGCTGTCATAAAGAGACAGTGTGTATAGTGAGTGAAAGATAAAGTCATAAAATTCAAGATCTAAGAATGTAGCAGAACTGATAGCATACCAGTCGTAGACCAAGTACTCCGAAGTGCTCCTGGTGCACATACGTGACTGTGGCCAGCAAACATTACCTCACTCACTCACTGTCTATACTGCTTTATCCTGTATTTAAGGTTGCGGGGGGCCAGGAGCCTATCTCAGGAGTCTTAGGGCACAAGGCAGGGTGCCAATCCATCGCAGGACACACACATTATGGGCAACTTAGGAATCACAATTAGCCTAATCTGCAGGTCTTTGGGAGGAAACCAGAGTACCCAGAGGAAACCCACCAAGCACGGGGGGGACATGCAAACTCCATACACACAGAGATGGGAATCGAGCCTGGCCGGGAATCGAACCCAGACCCTGGAGGTGCAGGGCGACAGTGTTAACCACTACACCACCGTGCCGCCTGCAACCATTAGCTCTTTCACAATAATGTTTTTGGTTTACTCTGCAGAAGCCAAATTATATTTTGTGTTTATTAATAGTTCATTAATAGTTAGGGTATTCTGAATTAATAAAAAAAATAAAGCCGAAGATGCAGATATTATCTCACCTTTGTGACTTAAATGTCAAACCACCATGTCAGAAACAACACAATATGTGAATTCATGTCACTGTTTGCAAAGAATGCTGGAAGTGTTCAGAACAGACAGGCAAGACGGTCTACTCCTCCTGCCACACTTTTTTATTTCATGAGAGAAAAAAACACACACGCACACAAAGATGAAAGCCACCATCTGGATCATGCTTATTCAAAACTCACTTTGAAGACTTCATCCTGGGTAAAGTCCTACCATGCATTGCAAATCCATTTCTTGTCAGAAATGTCACACAATTCTCCAAGGAGGATCTGCCCATGGGCCAGTTCTGCTTCTCGGCAAACCGCGCTGATTGAATGGCAAGAAAAACCTTGCCTTCCTCCAGCTCGTCTCGTCCCTGCTCTGATCTGCTCTGATCCGCTCCGGACAATTATCGTGACCTTGTCAATTCATGGAAAAGGAGGGTTACTGCAGCAAATGTTCCTCTCCTGCACAAGATGGTGTTTCGTGTTCTCCTCGTGTTTAGAATAAGGTACTGTAAACCTATGAATTGGTATTTTCAGCTCTGATCATGGTGAAGAACCCACACCTTACCTGTCAGACCTTTACCACACCAGTGTCTCTGTCAGGTCTTTTAGGACGGCTTGGGAAGGTCTTTAGTAACTTCAATTGTAAACAGCATTTTAAGGGGGTGGGGGGGGAGGGTAGTGTTTTGAACTGTCTATCTATTCATCCATCCATCCGTCCTTCCAAAGAGATTCTTGTTAGCAGGATCTCTAAAGCTAGTGGTTAAATGTGTGTATGATTTTATATGAAATTATCATTTGAGGTCAAATGTCTGACCTCTCCTTTTTAAATAGCTTTCTTCCTGTTTTTTCCATACAAAAATGTTAATTGGTCTTGATCAGGAAGGTGTAATTTTCATAGCTGTCTCTGATTTTTTTTTTTGCCTAATTTTAGAGTTTACTCTATAATTTGTTGCTTTTTTCACAGACCGAAAGTAATAAAACGAACGATAATGTAAATGTAAGCGGCGCTTGTTTTGATAATCCTCACCACTCTATTCATCTCTGCAGCATGTGTTTTTTGGTCTTCTGCCACTCAGCTTGTGCACATACCTGGCAAGAAATGATATGGGACGTGAATATGTCTCCCAGTTAATGGAGCAATTTTCCTGTTTAGTTGTGTTTGTGTCTTTTTGTGTTTGCATAGCTTTGAGGAGAGAGGAGAAAAAAATAAAGGTAGACAGGCAGGATACAGCTAGTGCATTTGCACATGAAATAGTTGTAGGGAGAGGAGTGTGTGTTTGTGTGTGTGTGAAAGAGAGAGAGAGACAGACGGGGAGAGAGATGGGAAAAGAGAGAGAGAGAGCATTTATCTCCAGCCCAAACAGGAGTCATCACAGGGTGTGCTAAATGGCCCAGCATGTGCAGAAAAAGTCATTTTCTAACTGGATGCCTCTCCCTGTACGTGCATCTGATAGAAATCTTCCCAGGGCTACAGCGGGCCGCTAACAAGATGCTCTCCCTTCACTTCCTCTTTTCCTTCATGGCCAGTTTATTCCAATATTTTCCTTTTCCTTTAAAAAGTTCAGGTCTGAAAATAATTGAAACTGTGTTATTTTTCTCCCTAAGTTACTTCCATAAAACCAAATAGAAAAACTGACTGCAGTGCGTTCTGCGTATCTATGAACTTACTTCACGCTTCTTTGGCTCTGAGAATGGCAGGCAGGCAGAGCAGAATCGCAATTAAATTATCTACAGAAGTAACTGCAAAATAAACTTTTGATAGCTGAAGCTGCCTGGACTAGTCAGTAGGCCCAGATTTATACTCCTCGTACTTGCATATATATATATTTTTTGTTAATAACTTTTTATTAGAAATTAAATTATAAAAACAAACAAAATGCAATGCTTCTAGAGTTAGGGGGGGGGAAGGAAAAAAAAAAGTAATAATTTAAGGGTAGGATGTTATTTTGTCTTAATAGCTTTATAGCATTATAACTCATACAACTTCTCCCTTCTCATCTTCTATACGCTCTGCACTGCCTTATATGGCGAGTGCTTTTGTTTCTTGTTGCCATGACAGTAAATTAGCAGCAGTTGTCGCTGCCTTTATTTAAACCTTCTGTACTTCTGTAGCGTTTCTGTCCTCCTCTTCATTCCTACAGTTCTACACTTCCAGACTATAAATGTCCTGTTCTCAGTTTTTCGCTGAGAATTAAACGTTTCT
Source organism: Clariallabes melas (assembly GCA_030014275.1). Taxonomy (NCBI): domain Eukaryota; kingdom Metazoa; phylum Chordata; class Actinopteri; order Siluriformes; family Clariidae; genus Clariallabes; species Clariallabes melas. Next base: position 32,642,613 of record JAQMYI010000038.1, read on the forward strand.
GGTTTGCCGTGTGTTTTCATGTTTATGAGTTTGATTTAACCTCTGTTTCTTTTTCTCTTACCTTATCTTTAGGAATATGGTACAACATCCTGAGTGGCATCAGCAAGTTTGCCGTCATCACAAATGTGTGTAACAAACACAAGCTTTCTATCTTATAAACCTTCGGGTCTTACTGTAGGGGAGAGTCTAGTTTACTGATCAATGATAATAGAAAAAAAGTTTGGTTCTATTTTATTATGACAGATATATCTTATATTTGCTTAAGTGTTACACATTATGACCAAATGTACTGTATGTGGACACCTGTTCGCCACACCACAGACTCTGGAGTATAGAATAAAGCCAGCTCCATGAAGACACGGTGTGTTACGAGAGAAGATCTCGAGTGTCCTGCACAAAGACCTGACTGAACTCAACCCCAGTCTTGGGATGAACTGTAGCCTCCTCGACATCCAGTGCCTAAACCCACTAAATGCTCATGTAGAACATTTGAAAACACAACTTCACACACACACACACACACACGCTCCAACATCTAGTGGAAAGCCTTCCCAGAAGAGAAGAGTGAAGCTTCAATAATAAATCTGGAATGTGAAGTTCAACAAGCCTTATGGGTCTGATGAACAAGGGTGCGCATACTTTTGGTAATATACTGTACTGTATATTGACTCTTATTCTTAAACTCTTTCTCTCTCAGGCATTTGTAATTTCCTTTACGTCAGAGTTCATTCCGCGGATGGTGTATCGGTGTCTCTACAGCGAGACCGGGACCATGCATGGCTTTATAGACCACACTCTGGCTTACTTCAACACCAGCAACTTCAGGCCAGGCACCGCACCCAACAGCACACGCTTCGACCGGGAGCTCCGTATCTGCAGGTGCACACGTAGACCCGATGATCACACAAAGACTTTCTTCAATCACAGCAGTTACAATCACATCTCCTCTTCTTCTTCTCTTTCTCTTTTAGGTATAAGGATTATCGCGACCCCCCCTGGTCCCCAGAGTCGTATCAGCTCTCTAAGCAGTACTGGTCGGTGCTCGCTGCTCGACTCGCCTTTGTCATCTTTTTCCAGGTCAGTGTAGAGACACAGAGGTGTAATAAACTTGAAATTTCTAAGATACCTTAAAAAGATTCTCTTAAAAAAAAATGGGTCTGTTAAGAACCCTACAATCTTATGGAAAGAGAAAAAAAAAACCTTTGAGATTCTTCCAAGATTCTTTGGACAGTTAAAGGTTTTACATTCCAAAAGTGGAACCAAAAACAAAAGCCTCCTTTGTGAGTTTCTGGACAGAATCCTCTTTAAGGAGAACTCCAGAGGGACAGTTTTAAGGAGTGTTAAAGGATTTCTCTGTCTTAAATAAAGCTGGAAAGAAGGTCTTCTTTTAGAAAGCTATCACCATTAAACAACCTTTAGGAACCTCGGTTTGTCTAATATTGCTTTTAAAAGAAGAAGTGTGGTTAATCAGGAGAAGTGAAAGTCCTTACATTATTTTCATTGCAAGTGCAATTTAAATCTGCGAAAATCTGTTCATAGTTGGCTTTAACAAGGTGGCAGGTTCATTTTTTTTTTCTTCATTTGTGTGTGTTTCAGAACCTGGCAATGTTCCTCAGTATGCTGGTGGCATGGTTGATTCCAGATGTTCCCCGCTCTTTAAAGGACTGCCTGAAACGTGAAAATGCCCTGCTGCTAGATCTTCTTCTTAGTGAGGAGGTGGAGAAGCAGCGACAGCAATCACAGCATCCTGACAACATCAACATAACAATCAACACCTCAGAAGAGGAGACCATAGAGATGGAGCCAGACTGCAGTCTCGTTCCGCAAAGCCAGACAACTGAGAATGAGTTACAGACTGCAGACAAGGAGAACCTGTCAAGAGAGAAACCAGAATCTACCACCAGTGAGCCAGTTAGCCCTGATAAAGACTGCCATCCTATAAAAACATCAGATCCTCACTTAAATCAGTGTGTACCTCATAGTCAGGGAAAACCAGGAGGCACTTTTCATTACCAAGAGTTTAAACTAAAAGAACCTCCACCTCGAGATCCAGGCCCCAGGACCAGGAGCCGCTGCCAAACCCTTCCACCCAGACAGAGAGCTGATCCACCTGGAGGAAGCCCAAGCAGAACCAGCCACTCTGCCAGCTTTGTACATTTCAACCAGAACTTTCTGCAAACAACCAGTGAACTCTTACAAAATACTCCCTCTTTACCACTGCGGCTTCAATCTAAAAATCAATCCAGCAAACCATCTTCTAACAGAGAGCTTTCTGGAAGTCAGTCATCAGTGCTGTCCTGCCAGACCGTTAGAACAGAGCTCCGGTCAGAAGCACTGCCATGCTCTCCATCCGAACAGGAGCTAGACAGCAGCCAAATAGCTTCGGCACACTCACCCTCCAAGCCAGAGCTTTCACTCAGTCAGTCAGCAGTGTTGCCACGCCCTCCATCCAGACCAGAACTTTCACTTAGTCGATCAGCCATACTGCCAAGACCCCCATCTAAACCTGAGCTCATAGGGAGTGTTGCGAAAGGACTTCCACTCCAGGACCCGGCTACCAGAACCAAGTCCCGGTGTCAGACGCTTCCTCCCAGGCATAGAGGAGCGGATACAATGGAAACATCACTGAGAACCACCCACTCCACCACCTTCACAAATATCAACAAAAAGTCATTCACATTAGCCAGTGATGTGACACACAACACCCATGTGTAAGAAAGAGTGGATTGGACAAGTTCTGGTCCGTCCCCCTCCAGCATCTCTCAACCAATCATCTCTTTCAGTGTCAGACAACCCAGTTGGTTACAAAATCATCAGGGACGTGTCTTGAGGATTGGGTCGTCTGTAGATTAAGTCATTAAGTTACTATCACAATCCGCTTGTTGATGGTTGTTGGTTTCTAAGCTTCTTGTTTTATTTATTTATTTGTTTGTTTGTTTGTTTGTTTGTTTGTTTGTTTGTTGAGGTGTTAAAGGACTGCACTGTGAGGGACATTTGTGTGGTTTACTGAAATCATCAGGTTTTAAAAATAGGCACAATACATAAAAAAGATGGAGAAAGAAAGATTCACTTGTTCTTTTTTGCCTTGATTATTCTGGATTGAAGATTAGACAAGACACTTTATACAAGTTCAAGTCTTTAAACTGCAAGTATAAAGTTTTTGTGCAGCAAATCTGAGTTTGAGCCAAGTCCCAAGGAGCAAGTCCAACTCAAAGTATCTAAGTTTCTTATATGCAAGTCCAAGCCAAGGCTCATGTCTCTCAACCACAAGTCCAAATTACGACAATAAACTCCAAATCCTACGGCCAGGTTTCAGTTCTGTGAGTCCAAGTCAGTTCTCAAATCTCTAAGGTGCAAGTCTGAGTCAAATCTCAAGGTTTTAAGCAGCAAATTTGAGCCATGTCTCACTACTAAGTATAAGCTGCAAGCCCGAGCCTCATTTCAAGACTTTAAGCTGCAGGTCTGAGTCAAGTCTCAAGTCTTTGAGCTATACATTTAGGCCAAGTCTCGAACCTTGAGGCTGAAGTCTGATTCTCAAGACAGATGAGTTCACTTATTTTTTATTTGGACAGTCCAGTTTATGGCTGTAAATAAATTCATCATTAAACATTTGATAAAATATACAATATGATATACTGAAAGATTATAACTGTAATAACTATGCTATTGTCTCATGTCGGCTTGTTTGTTAAGTGTCTCTATTGGACTGTACAAATAACGTACCAAGGGCTTGAACATGGAACCATTTCTATTAGAGCCCATCAAAGTGAACATGCTTTTACCTTTAACCAGGAGTGTACAGTACAGTGGGGTTTTGGGTCACTGGATGTTTAGCCCAATTATGTCATAATCACCAGTAGGATAAAGAATTCATCTATATATGGGATGTAATTCATAATGTATAACCTGACAATAAGTTTTTTAAATGCGGTGGAGCTGTGAAGGTAATCACATGCATAATTTATAAATAAAGTGAGGAAAATTCTGGAATTGACATTAGGAGTAGATTTATTTAAGGAACATTTGTGTACGTTGATTTTGTGTTTTTCGCTCACATCATAGCATTCTAACTAAATGTCTTGACTGTAATGTGTGTCTGAGATCCGCTAACGGTGACTCCTGTGGCTAAAGACATTTCTATTGACATGTAGAGCTTCTGTTATTGGCAGCAGTATTTTTTTTTACAAGGTGTTTTTTTCTAAAATAAATAAATGTTTCCTTGTTAATAATTATTGTATCAAACATCTATCGAAGCTACATGAGAATGGAACTTGATCCGGACTATATTTTTTAGATTTTATCATCACTGTAATTGGCGCATTTTTCTCTGTTACTGACAGTATGTACAGTAACTACAGTGTATTGAATCAATTTGTACAGAAATGTATAATTTACACTACGTTACACTATTATATTGAAGTATTTTAAATGCTTTATATATCAGTCATTCTTGAGAACTGGGACAAAACTTTTTAAATAAATAAATAAATAAAAACCTTAATTATTTCTAAAAATGTAATATATTATATATTATTGGACAGTAAAGTGTGTGTTTTGGAACATCATCTCACAGGATCACAGGATGTTTATCAACACCGTTAGACATTAAAAGATCCATTTAAATTATATTTATTGAAAATGTGTTTTGTCTAATAAACAAGTGTTTTCTTTGTGTCACATGCAATTATTAAAAAATTCAATGCAGCACATTTTTAATAGTATTTAATTAGGATAAAAAGTCAAGTCAAGTAGGCTTTTATTGTCACTCCAACCACATACAGTTCAGTACACAGTGAAAGGAAACAACGTTCCTCCAGGACCGCGGTGTTACATACAACATAAATGAACAGAAACTAAGAATATCAGTCCAGTCCCTTTTAGTTGAGGGGACGGATGGCACGTGTCTACTGTAGATGTCTGCACAGCCAGGGTGTTTCAAAAGCTGGCTTCCACTAAGTACCTGAAAACAGTAAACTAGTAATAATATTAATAAAATCTTCCGTACTGTTTCAGTAGAAGTACACTATTGTGGGAAAAATGTACTTAAAAAAAACATAAACACTAAACATTCCTAGCCGAGGTAGAGGTGACATACATCTGACGCTGTTGACATAAAATAGCATTAAAAAAAGAGTTTGTAGAAATAGTTAAAGGTTAAAGCTAAAAATAACCTGATCAGCTTTAATGTCCACGGCGTTTGTTTACACTAAGTTGTACTTCTTTCATCGTCAGCCGAATACAATCGCTGTTAAATGTAGATCATTAAATCCGACACATAACCGTTCATAACATCACTTTTACTCAACGTTTTTATATGAGTTCAGATCTTTCTCAGTTTGGGTACTGTACTGTACACGCCCTCACCTCGGCCTGTGTTTCATCTCATCATATGTGGCAATTCACATAACTGCTTTTGCACAATTTCGCAACACACAAGACAAACTGGTATTAAATTTATTTTTTTGGGAGTAAGCCATGCTGTGTCTCACACTTGTTTGTGTTTCGGCTCTGGCCACACCTCGCAGGCATACGCACTGTATTCGTCCAAAAAAGCAATGACTGCTCTGAAGTTAAAAATTTTGATTTCATTTATGGTGCGGATTTAACTTCAGGCGAATACAGAAGGACTGGCATTAAGTTTTATTAAATTCTGTCGAGCCAGTTTTCTGAGACTAGTTTCTGGTCCTTCATTGTATGAAACATAAAGATATCATTGAAAGACTGAGTTCTGACCAATGTACAGACAAAACGTTTTGTTTGTTTGTTTGTTTGTTTGTGCAGCGGGTGGTGGGCAGTATGTACCTAACCCTAGGTAGTCACATGTGATTATTAGTTTTTGTGTCATACCATGGGTGTGTCACAGACGTCCTAATCCCCTCTAACGGTAGGCAGCGTCATCATCAACTTTTATGTCTTACTGTGAGTGTGTCACAGGCGTTCCTCATAGGCTGTAAAAGTAGGCAGCATCGTTTATGGGTACATCAGGCCGAGCTCAGGGCCACTGAAACCCCGGATCAGACGGCAGCTTGAGGATCTGCACGAGGGCGGAGCCGCAGGTAACCTTTAGTAATTATACGATATTTTATAGGATAGGATATGTAGAGAAGGACTAAAGCTACCAACCAACGTCGTTTTGATTACATTATTTGTTTTTTAGCAATGACAATACCACTTAATGCAGCATTTAACTCTTTGGAATTAACTTTCACGTCTTCAAAACATTTTTAGCATGAAACTCTTTCCAAATACAGCTTTCGTATTTTTAAAACCACTGAAGTGTGATCTACGCGGCACGGTGGCGTAGCGGTGAGCACTGTGGCCTCGCACCTCCAGGGTTTGGGTTTGATTCCCACCTCAGGGTCTGTGTGTGTGGAGTTTGCATCTTCTCCCTGTGCTTGGTGAGTTTCCTCCGGGTACTCCGGTTTCCTCCCACAGTCCAAACTCATGCAGGTTAGACCAACTGGCGTCGTCAAATTGTCCATAATGTGTGAATGTCTGTGTGCCATGAGATTGATGTATTTTAATAATTTTTTCTTAGAAATCTGAAAATGTGAACCCTTTTTGCGACCAGGACATCCTCATGTCTAGTAGGGACAAAATCATCCCAAAACCATAATTAAAATGTGAATTATTTCTGAATTTTACATAAAAATATTAAAATATTATGTGCCGGACATGTTTTGTCCCAAATCTCAAGAATGGCTAAAGTCTAAATCCCAAGTTCCTGATATATAATAAAACTGTAAAGTTGCGTGTTGGAACATTGAAGATCTTTATTTTGGGGGGGGGGGGGGGGGGG
>JAQMYI010000038.1:32736273-32746829 GCA_030014275.1 Clariallabes melas
ATTTGGTTTACGAGTGTTTTGGAATACGAGCCCGCTTCCGGAACGAATTATGCTCGTAATCCGAGGTTCCACTGTAATTACTTCATTTGTATTTGTGTAGCACGTTTAACAAATGTGGTCACAAAGCAGCTTGAGATAAATATAAATTATTATTATTATTATTATTATAGTAAAAATAAATATGCTGCTAGATTATCCACTATGTGTCGGTGTGCTAATAGACTGCCAGTAACACTCTAGTAACAGTATATCAGATTTTTTTTTCTTTTTAGCCTATTGTCTACATAAATATTATTTAACACTGAAAAAGAGGAGGAAGAAATCTTTAATTAAAAAAAAATACAATTAACTCCTTTTTTATGTGATAAAAAGCATTAGCTCATTCAAGAGATTCTAATTGTTATTTTAAACGTTATTATAAGTTATGTATGTTATTAAAGTTATAAAAAGTTATCTTGTTTTTGCAGCTGCATGTTCGGAGACAGATTTTAAAAGGCTTTGATAAGTCCATGAGTCCTTTCCAAAAAGGAAATGCAGAGGAGCAGCGGCTGGCTGAGAATGTGAGAGGGAGGAGTTTAACAGAACAGGGTGAGCTCCCACTGAGATTTGAGAGTGAGATAAAAAACAGAGGGATGGAAAAAATCGCGAGAGGTGAAACAGATGAAACAAATGTCAGAGGAGACATGACAGCAGATGACCAGGAAAATGAAAACCATCACCGTGCAACACATATCAAACCACCCACAGGAAACGGAGATGCACACAGGTAGGACTTAGTGAACTTTATTTATTCGTTTGCTTATACGATTCTAGACCGGTCTATAATTTGGGAAAAGTTTTTAAACCTGGTCATTTCATACCTAAACCCCTCCAAATGTATTACATCATTACCCAAACCCCTCCCAATGCATTTCATAATAGCCAAAACCCATCCCTGTGCATTCCATCATAACCCAGACCCCTCTCGGTGCATTCCGTGTCATACTCCATGATCCTGATCTCCATCTGAGTTAAAGGAAATCAAAAATGCAGCATAGAATCATATTTATTAATGCATATATAATGTTCTGCATAAAAGCAACACAAAATGCGTGAGTCTTCTTTGCGAAACAGTAATCTGTATATTGTTTATAATCTTACACATTAATCTTCATAAATGAAACTTGAATAACTTTAGAGCTATTGTGTGTTTGTTTCCCACATTCCCCCTCACTCCCTCAGTCACTGCACTAATAAGGTTTTGTTCTGTTTTTATTGGGTTTCAGCTCAGATATTTTTAAACATCCTGCTCCCATGAAGAGACATCAGAAGACCCCATTTGACTATGAGGGTACGCATTAGTTCAAAATCTCAAATCAACCCTTTCACAATCTGAGAAATCGTCTATAAAACTGTAAAATGAAGAGCAGTGTTTCTCTGAGCCAGTAGACTGATGTTTTGTGTTGTTTGTTCCTCTCAGATGATCTGTCTGTGTGCTCTGAGCTCTTGGATAGTGAGATTGAGAGGATTCTCTTCACTCCAGCCGCCTCTAAGCCCAACAGGCTGCGTTGTGCAGGTGTGTAGTAACCTGATCAGAAAAAAAAAAAAACGAAATAGAAAAAACGAGAAATGGAAAATTAGAAAGTAGATAAAACATCCCTGAGGTTTTAGTGATGTCCTGTAACAATCCAAATTCGGACTGTCAAGAGAGTTGGTTAGATCTGTGTAGCATTTATGAGAAACTATGCAAATGATAAAATTAGCTCAGGAAATGAGATCAGTGATCTTCTGGCAGTGTCAGAAAATCTTGATTAAATTTGAGTGTGTGAATGCTGCTAGGACACTTGAATGGAACAATGAAAGAAAGATGACTTGAGAGGGTGATTTACAGCTTCCAGGTACTGTACACTACTTGCTTCAAATTATGTGCACCTGTAGAATATCCCGTTCCAGATTTATCCCCCTGTGTTTGAGGTTATGCTCTCCACTTTTCTGTGATGGCTGTACATTAGATGCTTTAGTGTGTGTGTGTGTGTGTGTGTGTGTGTTCATTCACACACTCTACAAGAGCATTTAGAAAGCTCATGTGCTGATGTCCAGGAGTCTCCAGTTCATCCAGTTCATTCCAAAGCTGATGGTTCAGTGGGTTTGAGTTTGGTCAGGGCTCTGTGCAGGACACTCGAGTTCTTCCACTTTAACACACTCTTAACACACCACATCTTCATGTATGTGGATCTCACAGGGGCGTCGTCATGCTAGATAAGGGTACGGTTAGTTCCTCTTAGTTCCAGTGAAGGGGAACTGTAACGCTACAGCACACAGAGACGTTCTGTACACTCCATGCTTCTAACTTTGTTGATACAATTTTGGGAAAAGAACCACATATGAGTCACAGTCCTGTCATTCAGCCTAGCTATGGTTACACTGTCATTTTATTTTTATTTAATGGTCGAATTTTGCAAAATTGGAACTCTAATTAGATCCTGGTTCGGTTTATTATTCTACTTGATTTTCCTTCAGCAGAATAAGGTTTAAAATAATATGACCCTTTTTAAACAACCAATTAGTCTATAATAGTGAGTAAACTCGTGTACTTCACTTAACAAATCACCATTTATGCATGTTTGTGTTTCAGTCAGCAAGAAGTCATTAGAGGTTGCAAAGTCCTGGGAAACTATTTAGACCTTGAGGAAGCATGCTATAGAAGTGTTCATTCTGTTTATGTTTATAATGTGTGTGATGGACTAAGCATGTCTTCATTTGTGCCAGGGTGTGTGAGTGGGGTGGATGAGGTGAACAGCAGGACAGTGGGCGCGGTTCTGCGCAGCTGCAGAAGTCAGTGCGAGTTCCACCTGGTGCTGCAGAAAGCTGAGGATCGTCTGAAGAGGATCCTGCGTATCAGCGGGGTCACAGACACACACGGTCTCGGTCAAACACCTTACTGTCGAGTCAGAGATGTGTGTTCTTCAGAAACCAAACACACAACGGAGGAACGAGAGCGTCACACAAACAGACCGACCTGCAGAGACTCTGTGAGGTGTAAGAGTCCAGTTTAGGGAGAAAAAACATTTGGGTAGTTTTTATATACTGTGTATGTGTATATTATTTATACATTTTCTTTTTTCTTTTTTTTTCTTTCCAAATAAAATTTATTGTGGTTATAAATTAATATCACAGTTTCTTACTTAGATAGAAACTTTCTTTGTTCTATCTCAATATCTCTTTCTGTAGGGATAAGTCTCACTCCACTGAAGACTTCAGGTGAAACACAGGGCAAGTTAACTTTTTTCTTTTCTTTTTTAAACAGATTTTTGATTAATATTTCAAAGATTTATTGAGTTGTAATGTTCACAATGAGTAGATCAATCAAATTCATCCTGTGTATTATACAGTCTTTAGAGCAATTTTTTATTTTATAATATGTGACTGCTGTCTATTTTAATTATTGAATATGTCAGTAACATATTCATGTGTAACAGATATAACCGCAGGGTGGTAACACTGTAGGTGGCTCAATACAAGAGTAATATTCCTCACAGTGATTTAACAGACTGGAGGGAAGTGTTGTGTTTTTATAGGAAACTAATCCACACCTTTGGGTGATGTGTGATACTCCTCAACACCAAACATCCGTCTGGTTTCCTAGTCGAACTGTAAAATGCTCAGAGATTTCAGGCACAATGACGTTAAACACGCTGAAAAGCTTTCACAAACTTTGAGCTTACACTTAAAAGTGTAAAGTGCATGAAACTGAGCTTCTGTTAGGTTCGATGGTGACATAAGAGGTTTTTAAAATTTAAACACTAACTGTGATAGGAAACCTGTTATGGTTGAAACTCAGTAAAGGTTTTGGAAAGTACACATTTTTTTGCATGAACCTTTTGTGTAAAGGGTTTCCTTTTTTTTCCTTATTTTTGCCTGAGCATTTTTCCTCGTGTTCAGTTTCTCCTGGTGCATTGTGCAAATTATTTTTTTGTTACCTTACAGAGCAGTAATTATATTATATATCTACAGTATGTTTAGTGCCGCACAGGTCCGGAAAAGTATAAATAAAAGTCTCAAACTCTGAAGTATAAATACAGTATAAACCTTAAATCTAGAAATGTATAGAGAGTCAAAGTGAGGACTTGGTACAGAAAGTACAGATGTTTTGTAGTCAAAGTGAGACCTGATGTGCTGAACAGTTTGACTTTATCTAGTATAAACACATTGTGTGCAAAATCCCTGCATATTATGTACATGTGTATATGTGTACATGTCAAAAAAGGCAGCTTGTGTGCACAATGTGTTCTCTCACAAAAATGATGTAAAATGATGACTGTTTTATTTTGTTGCACCATCTTTATATCCTTATCCTTCTCAGGCTCAGACGTGGAGAACAGACCTGTGTCCAGTCTCCAAATACCAGGGGAAAGTGATGGAAGGCAGAGAGTAAGATCTGTTCATTAATAATAAAGTTTACATATAGGGTTCATGTGATAGGAACACACACTGGAGTGACTGCTAAAGTTCAGTCTGTTCATATCCTAACCCCCTCCGTCACACTGAGCCATCTTCCCCCCCCAAAAAACTAATTGGGTCAACGCATTAAGAACTTGTACATATTGGCAGGAACGCAGTAGAAACTGTTAAGCATGGTATTTTATTAATTTGTTTATTTATCTACTTTTTTTTGGAAGGAGGGTAAAAAAAAAAAATCTGGCTGAGGTCGTGGTCGAGGCAAGACACAGGAAGAACTTAATAAGGACACAGTAATGATGCCGTTGACCAGGAAACAGCTAACAAGTTTCTTCCTCCAAGTGTCTTCATTGTCTGATGTACTACAAGCATAGCATTGCAGAGAAAGACTAGACAACATTCTGACTGCGTTATCATTGGGATGTCGCTGCGTTTTTGCTACGCCAATGTACTTCTCAGAGCGCCATCTTCAGGCTTGTGCTGTGACCATGGCAGGTCCATGCCACGTTGTAAAAGACCACATTAAGTCCATGTTACATTCTTCTGGTGCTTGTTTACTACATTTATGGTTTGTCAGGGCGCCTGTGTCACATTCATTGAATTCACACCCTCACTTTGTGATGGTAAAGCACAGCGCGTGTCACGTGATAAGCGTCTGGTAAGATACGGTGCGATCCGATCGGACATAATAATAACTCGGTTTCATTTCAGTGGACCTGGTGAGCATGTGATCGTGTGCGCGATAGGAAATTAGTGACATCATTAGAGACACATCGAGAACAGGGATGCGGCTAGGAATTTGTAGGAACTTGATAAATGCACTCTTTTTTTTTTCATTTTGACCCTGTAACCCACTGCGTTCTTCGATATTTTTAGAGTGCCGTGGGAACATCATGGTTTTTACTGGAGTGTGACGAGGACCTGATGCATTTTTTTTTCAGTACTAAAGAAAAATGTAAAGTTTTTCTCTGTAAAACTAACTCTGGTTACAGTCCTTAGGCAGACAAAGAGGCAGGAGAGACTATAGTGGAGATGAGCTGAAGTACCTCAGAGAGGGGGTGAGACGTTTTGGTCACTCCTGGAACACTATATTGTGGGCGTATCCCTTTCAGCAGGGACGCACCAATGTAGACCTGGCCAAGAAATACAGGTGAGACCCACTGACCAGAACATTTTATATCCTCATCATCATATACACCATAATGTGATCAAAGAAGAAGAAAAGGTTAAACCCTGACTGTAGTTTTCCACTTGATAGGTTCAGTGGTTAGCAGGAAAGAATTAGAATCGTGGTACGTGGACGAAAGCATGTAATTACTTTCCCTTTTTTTTGCAGAAAGCTACAGCAGGGCTCGGCGCTGGTCCCAGACCTCCTAACACAGGAATGTGCTGAGCAAAGAGTTGATTAAAGAGACAGCGTGGTCTGTAGACGCTTCACTGTTAATGTGTAAACAGCAGATCAGCGTTTAATACAGAAAGCTGTGGTGGTTCCTTTATAAAGTGTTTATTTAGGATTTAGTGCTGACTAAAACACTGGACATTTCTGATTATAATGGAGGAAAGATGTTTCCAGTGAATTAAATGCAAATCGGGTGCTGCATGTTTCCCAGCATGCCTTGTGCTTTTCTTTCTGTTCTAGTTCTATATCTGACATATATCGTTACTGGATAAACATATTATCCTTCCCTCTGTGTGAATCTAAGAGAACTGACACTATAAAACAATAGGTATGTGGAGAGTGTGTGTGAATAAACACAAATCCACACACACACCTCAAGATCTGAGCGCATTATAACAGCAAACACAGGGGAATTAGAATGAGATGTCTAAAAAGCACACATGGGTGTGATGTCCAGGGGTGCACATACATTTGGACATATAGTGTAGGTATGTGTGTGTGTGTTGTAAAGCTGAAACGAGACTCCTGATGTGTACTACATGGAAATCTCATTACATTCTGTCTGAATATGTTTTAAGTTTTTTTTTCTTTCTTTCCTTTCTGTGCACTGAGACTGCAGATTTTTTCCAGATATCCTTGGCCTTGATCCACAGACTTCCTGAAACAGCTCAGTCAGGGGATCGTTGAATGTAGCTTATAAAAACACACTCTGAGATGATTTACGACACTTGAGTTTTAATGAAATATTGCAACTTTTCCACAGAAGCTGCTGGTCGGAAAATATAAAGCGGATTACATGCTTGAGGTTGCAGTTAGTTTTTTTTGCTTTTTGTCGACTTTGCATTTTACATCCAGTGCTCATTCAGGTTATTACGCTTTACCTTGCACAGAATATGTGTATATATATTTATTAATCTCTTAAATCAATAATCTTGTGATTTTATTAATTATTCTCTCCCTCTTCCCTGTTTACACTTATTGCGTTTTTAACCAGGTGTTTTCTTTCAGTACACATTGACCTAGTTATAGAAGTTCATTGACTGTTCTCACAGTCACATTTGCCCCAGATCCATGTCACCCAGGGCAACCAAAAGGAAAAAAATTCAATGTTGTAGGTTCAAATCATGCTCAGCTGGTAACAGTGTGTGACCCTGATCCACACACACCAACAGCTCCTCAGTCTCAGGTATCTCCTGACCAGAAACTGCATCATTCTCCTCTGCTAAAGCTTCAGCATCTCTAACTGTGGCCTCTGGACCATGCTCAGGAGCTTCTGGGATTCTCTGGTCCTCTGTGGTTAAAGGCTCACTTGGGATGGAGACTGAGCCGGTTGGAGATTCAGGGACGGAAAGCTCAATTTTGGTTGGAGCCTCTTGGGAAGAACTCGTCAGTGAGTCATGCTTGGCTTCAGCATCTGGAACCGCAGTCACCGGCTCTGTCGGATCCTCCACACTGACAGACGCCAGCTTGGCTTGCACCGTCTCCATGCTTTTGTTTTGAACATCATCTTCACTAATGGAAGCTTGTGTGGCGTGATCACTAGGTGTGATGTCCTTCTGAGGAGCCTCTTCTGTAGGCATGGTGTCCGCCTCAGGGTCATCACGTTTCTGCTCAGAAGGAGCTCCAGCTCCATCGCTCTTCCTCCGACTTGACTTTGCTCCCATCTTTTTCACTGGAAAACATCACACAAGTAAATTTCGCTCAATACACCTTTGACAGGTTTGGAGTATAAAGCAATCACTACACCACAGGCCATTTGTGTGCTAATACCCAGTCTCAGTACTTAGACTATAAACAATATAAAACTGCTGAAACATCAGATTTATTCAAGAACCCTGACACACACTAGAGCACGCATACAAAAGAATCTCCCACATTATTCCATTTTCCACTGGCAGGAGCTTTTACCCAGAATTTAAGGATTACTGAACATGGCAACATCAGTTTTTCTGTCATTTCTGAGATTGGACCCCACAACCTTCCAGACATTTTAACCGCTGCACCCTCGATGCCCTTTCTGAGAGCATGAACGGGAATTTTTTCCAGGAAGAAGAAATTTGCATTTGAAGCTTTATGAATAACACAGCCAACAGGAAGTGAGCTTGGCAACCAAATCAGGATAAAAATAATACAGTTCATCTAAAAAAACCTTTTTGAATATCAAAGTATTGCATTTAAATGTTGTTTCCAAAACTTTAAGCTTCTGTTGTCTGAACTTTGAATAATTAAATTAAATTAAGCTGCGTTACATTGTAATGACTTAAAACCTTTTCTCTGTTTTAATTAATTCAGCAAGTCTTTGAGCCTGTATTAAAAGGTTGAAAATTTAAATCACAGGACTAAAAACAAACAAACATCTAGAATGGCAAAAAGTCATTTACTGGTTAAAATGGTGGTGGTGTGGAATGTTTATTATAAAATACCCTGTGCACAGAACCCAGTCTGATCAGAATTATTCAGGAATCAAATAAATATTCTGTATTGTTGAGCAGTTAATGTGCCGCTCTCCAGTTATATCTTAATGTTCAGAGTGTTCAGTAAACAGAGTGGTGATGTTCTCCAGTCAGGAGATAAACTGCTTATTTGGGTTTTCACTGGAACGGGATCAGGACAGAGATCCAGAAGCACTCAACCCAAACCATCACACACACACACACGATAACCGGCTTTACTTTACATTTATTGTTTAACTCTCTTACACACATCTCCCTCTCCATCCTACACCTCTAACATTAGATCATCCAGCTTTCACATTTACCCCTGTTTTACCCCTCATTTACTCACCTTTCTGCTCTGAGATGAAATGTTCGTTGTATCTTTCTGAATGTGACCGAGAGACTGAGTGTGAGGAGGCGGAGACCTCTTCTCTTCCCTCTTCTCTTTTCCTCTCTCCTCTTCTCCTCCCTCCTCTCCTCTCTTCCCTCCTCTTCTCTTCTCCTCCCTCCTCTCTTCTCTTCCCTCCTCTCCTCTTCTTCTCCCTTCTCTCCTCTTCTTCTCCCTCCTTTCCCCCGGTCTGGATGAGATAAATGCTCCCGCCTTCTTTCTCACTAAACCCTCCAACTAGACTGAGCAGTGTTGAGGAATTAGAGCATGGCATGATGCAGTGATGTGACTAAGTCCAGTAATTTATGTCTAAAGTTACAATCCAATTAAAGTATTTTATTTAATTTATTAGTGACATTATATAAGATAGACAGAAGTGTACTTTAGTTACTAATAATTTACTGAAGTTGATCTAATAAAGTGTAATAATCTTGTGGGAGTGCAGTGTGTTTTTTCTTTTCATTTTGTGAAGCTGCTTTGAGACAATAAACATTGTTAAAAAGCCCTTTATAAATAAAATTTAATTGTGTGTGTGTGTGTGTGTTTCGCCCTCTAGCGGTGGAACATTATAACGCTTCCTTTCCTCGTGGAACATCAGGTGAAGTTTCTAAAAGCTAAGAATTAAATTCATACTTAGTTCCATAATAATAGCAGTGTGTGTGTGTGTGTGTGGACATGTGAGGAAATATCGTAGTTCGTAATTGTTTGGAGAAACTTGCGTAATTTCCAACAATTTACATCAAAAATTGTAGAATACAAGCAAAGTTTAGACTTCAGCATTGTGATGAAAACCTAAGGACATTTCTACATATAAATAATAATAATAATGAATATGTTGTTGGTCTTTCAGCGGCTCCTGGATGATCCAGTTGGCACAACAACCTGGCCCAGGTTTTACGCCGGATGTCCTTCCTGACACAACCCTCCTATTGATCCGGGCCTGGGACCGGCACTGCGTCCAGTGGCTGGGGGGTTTCGGCACCGGCTGGGAATCGAACCCGGGCCTTACGCATGGAATATAATCATAATAATCCAGATTAAATACTACTTTACACAATTTTCTGTTGATTCTGTAAAACTGTTCTACAACTACGACACTGTTAAAAGTACCGTATAAAAATGTAACTTAAAAATTTCATTAAATAATAATAATAATAATAATAATAATGCAGTTTACCTTTCATTGACGATGGGAATAAGAGATAGACCTGTCTCCTAGCTGTGTTTACTCTCGTCTCCTGGGTGTCTGTCTGATTGGCTCAGTATTTCACAAGACGTAAAGCATCTATTACCGATCAGAGATGACACTGAGCTCTGTTAGTGTCTGTGTGTGTGTGTGTGTGTGTGTGTGTGTGTGTGTGTGTGTGTGTGTGTGTGTGTGTGTGTGTGTATCATGTGTCTAACTGCACCTGTTGATGTAAATCCAGGAGTTCAACACTCCTCAGTACATCCTGGGTATTTTACACAATTTGTTAAAAGCAATTTTACATGTTCTATGACAGGAAGGCGGGAGTGAAGATCCTCAGTCAGGTGAGGTTGTGTGGAGTCGGTCAGCTGGACACTACTGGCTTCTTCTACATGGTTGAGTCGTGGAACGTTTCTCCCTGGGGTCGGGTTGACATGTATCAGCTCCCAGATATACTGTGACAACAAGGGCGTAGATTTGCTCTGGACATTGGTGGGGACCTATAACTACCTTATTACCCCAGATACATATTTTATGAGTTTTTTACCAGATTTTTTTTTTTACCAGATCTAACCCAGATTCTTCCTGTTACTAAAACTTAATTTGAGCCCGAAAGGGTTAACAACATTTTAAAACACTTCTGTTCACACAACTCAATGTTCTAAGTGCAATATCTGATTATAATACACTTGTGCAATACTTCTTTTCACT
>JAQMYI010000038.1:32850111-32865600 GCA_030014275.1 Clariallabes melas
ATTAGACTGCACCCCCCCCCCCCCGGGACCATTCATTTTATTATTAATGTCCGTGCTCGAGTACACTTATTTACACTCTGCATGTACACTACAGCAGGGGGCAGTATGCACCTAGTTGCTGTGCAAGCTCCAATAAACACAAAGAGAAGAAGAGAAGAAGGGTGCTCTAGGGTGAACTTCATGCTATAGCTAATATTATTGAGAACTATAATGTGTATCGGCGGTGTGTGTCGTGCACATGGAGATTTTAGAGGAGATGGTGATGACGTCGTGTTCTATACAGCGGTCCACTTCCTGGTTCATGTGCGGTTCTGATTCAGGCTGTGCCGGAACACGCACGCTGATCCACGGCTGGGCGCGAAACACACGTCTGTTCACATTACACTAAAATGTACTTATGAAATACACACACACACACACACACACACACACACACACACACACACACACACACACACAGACTTTACAGTTTCATCACCTCTGAGACGGGGTGTCTCATGGTGTGTATAAGTCGCATGGTGAGTGTTCTGTATAAAGTTCTGTATAAAGTTCTGTATAAAGTTCTGTATAAAGTTCTGTATAAAGTTCTGTATAAGTAATGAACCGGACCTGGTGCTGTTCTCTGTGCTGCTGAGTAACGAGTGCTTTTGTTGAATGAATCCGGTGATTAATGTGATCATAACAGCCGTGGGTGTGACGTTGCAGTGACGTTGTGCTGATATATGAGACTCCTGTTAGACTGATTTCAACTTCTTCATGTTAGTGATTTTATTATTCTGTTCATTTTGAAATCCTCTCTGTTTTTTTTTATGTGACATCACATCCACTGTCTCTGGTTTGTCTCAGGTGTAGAGGTGAGTGTAGAACGCTCACGTAAACAATCTGACTCTTTAACCTTTGAACCATATAGATATTAAACATTTAATGAGTGTGTTTTTAAAAGTTACACTGCGGCGGTGATTCCTGTTGGAGTATTTTACAGACGACTGGACAGACGGAGGAATAAACGATCCTCAGCTCCGACCGGCGGTGAAGCGGATGAGGATGAGGATGAGGGTGTGTGAGGAATTCTGGGAAGGAGCGGTAATCTGTTCGGAAGCGGTCTCTCGACCCAGACGAACACACAGATGTTTTAAAAGCGTTAATCTAATCATTCTGCCAGGCCTCTTCCTTCACCTCCTCTCTTCGTCTTTCGCGTGCTTCTTTTGGAAGGGAAGAAACACGCTTTAATATTCCTCAGGAGCATCATGTCCTGCACGGATCCATCGGCTGCGCTTATTCACCCGTCTTTTAGTGGCCATGTTCCTGAGGACATGTGCGAATGCAATGAGGAGCTGCTTCATTAGAGAGGACACGGAGAAATCAATAGGAGGCTAAAAAAGTCACGGAAATGACAGAGATGAGGAGGAGTGAAATGAGGAGGAGTGAAATGAGGAGGAGTGAAATGAGGAGGAGTGAAAGGAGGAGGAGTGAAAGGAGGAGGCGTGAGGGAGACGCGGGGCAGACGATCCATCACAGCTGATGAACTCGTACCAGCTGCACACGCCACCTCCTGGACGGTGGATTAAAAACCCAATAACATCCGGATCTGTTTGTCTCACTCGTCTCTGATCTCTGTGCTGATTGGCTGTGCTCTCAAAGGGGCGGGAATGAGGTGACAGTAACTGAAACTGTCATTTTTTATATGCAGTAAAAAACATTTCTCTTGATTTAATTTCCTCCCGAATTTACTCACCTGAGTCGTATCCGTCTTGATGGCTCTCCAAATCATTGTAGATGGGCGCTATCCACCCACTTCCACCTGCACGAACGTCCACATGCCCATGATTGTCTCGTCCTGCTGTGATTGATACGCGAGAGTGAGTATGATGGCTGTGGCATTAACGGGATTCTCACATGACAGTATTTAACTCCCCATGTGTAGATTATATATTGTGTGTATTATTTATGTAAAGTTTTGCATTAAACTTGCCTTACCTTATAAAATAAACCCCGGTCTCCATCAGTACCCCGCTATTTTATCATGTGTAGTGGAATGTTCATAAGGGTATTTAGATTATCTGGCGATTCCAGTCTGATCTCAGGACCTGATGGCGATCCTCACCGAGGTTCGTAATTACCTCGTAAACGTCTCAGACCCGGCGACGGCCTGCTGCAGCATCCTGCGGCTCAGACCGGCCGTTAACATCCAGTTAACGAGCTAGCGCTGCACCTAGCGCGAGCCTGCGCAGCGTCATCTCTCTGGTAACAGCTGTACACACCAGGCTGCTTCTGAGAGAGAGAGAGACGCTTTACTGAGAGAACGAGGGAACGATGAGGCGAGAAAAAAAAGGAATGAAGAAGGAATGTGGTTTCCAGAATCTGCATCATAATCCACCTGTGTAAACATCATTTTTCATGGCAGGCAGCTGAGCAGAGAGTGAGAGCGGAGGAGTGCAGCGTGGACCCTGTGTGTCCCTGTGCTTCATAACATGTCTACGTCTTCAGGCTCGTTACTGTTTATTAGTACTGGAGCACTGTGGACATCACAGTTATAATAAACTGTGAAAATATTCATGCCGTGCTATAAAGCATTCATAAGGAAATATACAGTTATAATTAGTTCTAAAAATGCACTCCACTTCATATGAGTCTTTATTATGCTCTATGACATATCACAAGCTGAGAGAACAGAAGATTTGAATTTTAAAATCTACTACTAGAGAGGAACAAACTCTATGTGATGTCTGTAGGATCCTGCCAGGGTGTGTATTAACAGTCATAATGCACTAATGAACTGCAGCAGAAAGCATTAGACATAACTGATATAATGTGTTATAAACACTGTGTATAATGTGGCCTGCTAACAATTTCTGAATGCGCAAATGGAAATGCATTTTCATATATTATCACAACAACATGCATCATGCTTATGAAAGTATTATTATTATTATTATTATTATTACAAGTTATTAATTTATTCTTGGATGATTAGACATACAGTATATTCCTCATCGAAAGTGTTAATAAAGTGTTAATGATGATTCACTGCATTAATAACACACTTGATAAGGTTCTGTTCCAATCACAGTTGTGTGGAACAGGAATGCTGTAATGTTTTACTTACAGGCAGTGTTCATAGGACTACATAAGCAACCAGACATCATAAGGGAAACTTTTCCCTTCAGTTTTTGTGACAAAGTGGTTCTGAATCGTATGACATAAGGCTGTTATGATGCTTAGTAGACATTCATTACGACTGGACATTAAATACTGTTGTGATGAAACATCAATATCAATATAATTTAAAATCTGAGAAAATGTTCCAAACTGTTTATTACAGTGTCATAACAGTGCAGTAAGTGCTCACAAAACTCTTATTAACACAGTTTCATTTCAGTCTACTCTTGACAATATTATAGCACTATTATAAGTACTCATACAAATCTTATAAGAAGACTTTATCGATAAGATAAGATATTGTTGCCCAAGTAGGTTTGACACGCATATAAAAATATATATATATATATAAATATATTTGTTTATTATTGTGCCATAACACTGTCGAAAGTGTTTATAAAGCTCTTATTAATTAGGCAGTGTATAAACAGAATAAAAACAATAAACAGCTGTCTGTATATTTTAGCTCTTTATCAGTGTTCATAAACTTGTTATTGTACTGTCAGTGCATGTTATAGTGTAAGTAATTTATTATAAATACTTACGTAGGCTAATGTTTTGTCTATTATATCGAGTTTATGTAGGAGTCATAAGGCGTTATGAACAGGCTGAAGGAGTATTATTTTATTGTTTGTGTGAGTTATAACAGACAATATCAGCTATTTTCTCTTCATATGTGTGTATTATAACTTACAGTATAGACCATGGAGGTGACGATAAAGTCTCAGGTTCGGCAGCTGAAGCAACAGCAGGTATAATGTTTGTGTGTAGTGTTTATTAAAGTGTATTATATGCAGTGTGTAAACTCAGCGTGAGGTTTCGGAGAGCTCTGAGTGACAGGTGACTCCTGCGTTTACTGTCACATGCCACATAGACGGGTGAAATACGTCCCCACTTTACTTTAATGGGAATTTCATAAAGCCTGCGGCTCATCCGTGCCAAGAAATCAGACATTTCACCGCTGGTCTTTCGATTTTCTGCACATCTCACACACACACGCACACACACACACACACACACACACATCACACACACACACTCTGTAAACTGGCTTTCATACTGTTTGCTCTTATGAAATATTTAGTCTTGCTGCAACTGTAAAATATTTTAAAAGATCACACAAGACGCTGAAAAGCCCTAATAAGACTTTATGCTTTTTTTAAACTGTGTTTTATTGTTGAGCCGCTTGAAACGGCAGAGCAGGAGCTGAAAGGTGTACATTTGTCAAAAATGACACTGATCCCGACGTGATGAAATCCACAGGAAGTGTTATTCTCCACGGACCAGGACGTCTGAGATGAGAGGGAGGATTAAGTGAAGAAAAAGGTGTTTCAGTCGTTCTCTAAGCTGTCAATCATTAGTCACTCTGATGCAGAGCTGAAATGGATTTAACACAGATCTCTCACGACGCTTTTCAAATCCGTCTCGCGTTCTATTATCGTTTCCACTGAGTCCAAACAGGGAAGTGGGCGGAGCTAGCAACAGACTGCTGCTTATTAATATCTTCACTTTGTTTATATATATATATATAAACAGCACGTGTGTGTAAGTTTTACCTCTGACCCGTTACAAAGTGTACAACGCACTGACACTGGAGACTCCTTCCATTAATGTTAAGTGTACTATACACGTCCCTGTGAAAGGGCTGTTACTATAGAAACGATAACAGGTTTATAAGGAGCGCAGTAATATAAACACCTCCTGATGTGTGAATGTAACAGTGCTGTGGTGTGAACGACAGGCAGGTAAATGAGGTATGACTGAGAACACCAGGAGTTCGTTAAGCGTCCGGCTGTAATCAGTTTGTCGGGTGTTAGACACTAACTGTCGTGGAGCAGACGAAGCGGCCGCGGGTCTCGGAGATGAGCCGAGTCCAGACCCGACTCTGCCACGTCGGTGGGTTTATGGTGTCGTGAAGGTGCGCTGTACGTCGGACTGGGTCAAGGCCCGGCGTTATCCAACTCACACACCTGACGAGATAAGGCGGCTCTACTGCGCTCACTCCCTCAGCATGGCCAGGGTCAAAGGTCATGTTTTGACCTACATGGTGTCTGAATCGATGCTAGCAGGTGTTCACTTCACGCACAGCAACAGATCATTACAGGAGCTGAAGTACAGGTGGTGAGGTGGAAAGATAAATCTCGAGTGGACGTGAAGAAGTCTGACGATACCAGCAGCTCTTCACCACCAGGTTCACGAAGTGTGTTAACGCATGTCTCGGGGTTTATTATTAATTAATCAATCAATCAATTAATCATTTAGTTAAATCTTTAACTCTTTCTGTTCATTAACATCATGATTTATGCAGCATCAAGAATCAAGAAGCTTCACATTTATTCATTACATAAACTGTTTAGATCCCAAATTATAGGCTGGAATAGAAGTTCGGATCAGGTCTTAATTTTAGCTTTTCAGTGCCACGTTACTAAACACTACTGATTGTGAGACGTCGCGGGAAACAGCCCGGAAAACAGACGAAACATCAGGTTAAATGGAGTTTTATTTCTGCCTGTAAAATCCCACAGAATTGCCAAGCAGCAGCTCCAGCAGAACTTCTTTTTAGGCAAATCTTGTTTGTACTACACATATATCATAAATTCTTAAATATAAAAATGCTTAATTGAAATTTGTTGAGAAATGTAAGTGTCCCAATGCTTTTTATCCAGCAAAAACTCATCTGCTTACTGACGTCCATGAGCAGATCCCCTACAAGTATCTGGCCAATCAGGACACAGCATCGTAAGAGCCAAAAGCAGCTGGCCAATTAGGACGCAGCACTGTAATAACCTCCCCCAAAAAGCTGGCCACTCAGGACGCAGCATTTTAAGCACCAAAAGCTTACAGCTGGGGCGGCGGTGGCTCAGTGTGTTAAGGCTCTGAGGTACTGATCAGAAGGTCGGCGGTTCGAGCCCCAGCTCCACCAGGTTGCCACTGTTTGGGCCCTTGCGTGAGGCCCTTAACCCTGTCGCTCCAGGGGCGCCACACCACCCCGACCCCTGACTACTTACCAGAAGCTGGGACATGCGAAAAATAGAGAATTTCATTGTGCAGTAATGTGTATGTGATGAATAAAGACTGAACTGAAAAGCAGCTGGCCAATGAGGACGCAGCGCTGTAAGATCCGCCCACACAAGAGATTTGGATCAGAACCGCCAATGAAAAACTGTAGCAGTGACGATACTGAATAAAATTTTATTCAGTTTAAAAACTCTACATGTTTCTCCCTCAGGTGATGAGGCTGAGACTGACGTGTGAGACGTGTGAGACGTGGGGACTCAGAGTGAGAACTTCCTGTAAACTTTATAGAGGAGACGATCTGATCATTCTGATTCATACACATTTCATACAAACGTCCATCATTACTTTTGATCGTGTAAAGCTGCTTTGCGACAATGACAAATGTTAAAAGCTCTATATAAATAAAATTGAGTTGAATTGAATAGAGTTCAGCAGTCATGTGATATGGGTATAAAACTGATTGAAATTTCAATTTTGCTTGGTTTCAATCAGAGTCTAGAACTCTGTTGTGTAACAGACGGAAAAAATCTCCTGAGAATCTGCTACAAAGGAAAGACATTCAGCAGAGACACACACTAGTGTGTGAGAAATCAGCTTTCTGTTTATTTTTATTTCTTTTTGTTGCATTTTACATCTTCAGACATCAGACATTCCACAGACGGTTGTGTAGAAGCAGCTCGGCGGCATCGCGATGGAGAAAAGCGTTAATCAGGAGATCATCAGAACATCCTGCACATCATCTTTTCTTCCATGTGAAGTATTTCACTCTTTTTTTAAAGACAGATGGATAGTTTAATGTGAGCCGTTTCACTGTAACACACTCACGTGATTCTGTAGCCGAGCTCGAGCTGCTGTTTAACAGCTGGACGTTATGGGAAACTACGACGACAATGAACGTGACCTTCAGTGTATTTGTGAGAATCTGCGATATTTGCCAAGATTAAATATCAGCTTTTTTAAATAGATACACAGATAGATATATATTTATATGCTCTCTTAAATTAGATCCTCGATAAGATAGTATTTGTTTACCAACTGTGATGTTTTCTGTGACGGCAAGGTAAATTAACATAACACCATAAATAATAATAATAATAATAATAATAATAATAATAATAGAAATCATGAGACAGATACATTTAAACAATAGGATAGTTACTGATCAAATCTTCGTGTCAGCCTTACTGAGACATTGTCGGGTGAGAAGTCTTTTCTGTGAATTAAGCACATCCACCAGTATATGATTCACTACTATTGAACCTGGCTTCCTTTAAAGTCCTTCAAAGCATCCTGTGTCCTTTAGAAGCTCCAGAGGCTCCATGTTCGACTGAAGTGACCTGACGGTACTGAGGGGAAGGAGAAGGCGCGAAACAGGAAGTACACAACAACACAGACAAGCAAAGACCGAGTTTTACATCACAGGACAGGAAGCTGGACGAGTCATGAGCAAGACAACACACAGGACAATACTGAGGACAACACACAGGACAAGACACACAGACATCGTCTTTGTTGATACGAGCAGCTCAAATCAGATTTATAGGCTTTGATTACGATTGAGTGCGTTATTAACCTAATGTGTTCTGTGTTATGAACAAACAAAAGGTTCATGTGAGACCGGAGGCGTGCATCAGGACCGTCATCTCAAATAAAGGGTCACGCAAGCTGGAGGCTTTTACACTCATGTGGTCATGTGAAGCTCTGAGGATAAATAAAGACCACGAACATTAACATGATCACCTATGTGAGTGAATGTGTGTGTGTGTGTGTGTGTGTGGAGCGGAGTGATGGACTGTATTTACAGCATTTTACTGATTCACACTTAGTAACTGTCCGGTCAGAGTCACAGTGGGTTAAACTTCTTAAGATTAGAAAAGAGAAAATGTAGACGATTCAAAAGCAAGGCAAGACAAAAGAGCAGTGCGGGATAATAAAAAAAACAACTTATGTCTTTATATAAACATGGACTTTTTGGACATGCAGACGTGGAGCTGATGGCGCATTCTCCTGGTGTATTAACGAGTGACTCAATTAGTGATTAGCTACAGCTTTGTAAAATGAACTTTGATGCATCGTGAAGCCACAAACATATATTCAGCCCCCAGAATCTAAAAGTTGGATATAAGAAATAAATCAGACTTGCGCTGCTCTGTGAACAAAGAAATGTACCACAGCTGGACAGGAACTTGAAGCCTGGATCCAGAGGTTTTGGTTCCTTTAAGGACCTGTAGAATGTGATACTCCTTTTCCATCTGCTTGCTCTTCCTGGTTTTCATGCTTTTTGCCTTTTTGTCTGTCCCTTGCTACCGGCAGCCGCAGCCCTCCACCACCATATCCTGGTAGTTTTTCAGGACCACACGGTCTTCCTGGTCCAGATACAGAAGTGCGATGGGACTGAGGGCTGTGGGCACACAGCAGGCTCGAGGCACAGCTCCGTTAACCGAGTTCAGCAGGGTCTGCACCATGGCGTGGCTGGACGAGTTCATGTGGTCACTGAGAGGAAAGCGGCACTCGCCCAGACAGAAGAAGGCATCGTAACCTGATGGTGCTACTATCCATTTCTTCCACCCAACCTCCGTGAAGTCCACGTAGAGGGGATGGCGGCGGCATCGAGAGCGAGACAGGCGTTTCAGCTTTGCTGCTCGACCTCCGTTATTTCTCTTTACCCGTTTGTCTGTCCAGATGTCACGCCAGCTTACCTGCGACCCCTGGCCTTTGAGCTTTTTAGCCCTGTTACCTCCCCTCCTACCCCTGGGGGGCTTCTTCTTTCCAAATGGAATGAGTGGTTCACTGCGTCCGTCATGACTGTAAGTGACCAGTAGTGGTCTCTGCCGTGCCCAGCTGTAGTCATCTTCACCTGCAGACCGGCGCACTCTCAAGTGTCCCTCCGAGTCCATGTCCTCCACAGTGTGACTGCTATTATCTGCGCTCACTTCCAAGATAAAGGTCATTGTCCCTAACTGCTGAAACAGTTTTGCATTCAAAGAAAAGGCCTCCCAAGACCCCGAGGGCTCTCTAACTAGCTGCCGTGAATGGAGAAGTTTGGGCTCAGAGTCGCCACCAGAGACATACAGGCTGACGGTGTGAGGCTTTGAAGCCCGGCGTGCTCCTCCACGCAGGAAACGCAGCTCTGCTGAGACCACATTCTCATAGGAAGGTATAGAGGACAGGTTAAATGCTATATGGATCCTGTCACTCCTCCCAACAGGGTCGTGAAGGTCTGAAGACACTGCAATGGAAGAGAACATTTTAAACAGTTCAAATAGAATCTTGGGTAATTACACACCATCTGAATACTGAGTCTAGAATCTCAAGCCATTGAGTCAGAGTTGAGTCCAGAGTATGTAGCTATAGAGTCAGAGTTATGCCCAAGGTCCAATCCATCCAATCCACTCTGGAGTCGAGTCCAGAGTCACAGGTCCAAGTCCTGAGCCATAAATTCAGAGCTGAGTCAACAGTCCGAGTCCAGAGATCTAAAAGTGTCTCACCCGATAAAGTTTCTATAATGAACATTAGTATTTACTTCAAAGTTTGCTTTTAAATACATTAGTCACAGGTTGGCGGAAAATTAGGTTCTCAGGTATAAGTCTGAATCGAGTCAGACAGAACAATCCATGTGTAAAAGTACTAAATGTCCAAGCTGTATTCTAGTAAAAGCGAATTAATAAAATAATCAGGACTCTGTGTGTATGAACGAGCCTTACCTGCATGGTGGAAACTGCGGACTGTGTTGGCACCTCGTACATGATCCACAGGGAAGCTGAACTCTGGATCTTCTACTAGGTGATACTGCTGAGTGTGGAAGCGATAGAGGTCCAAGAGATACTGAGGTACCACTGCTCCTTGGCGAGGATTAGGATAAGAGTGTAGGCCCAGTCGGGTCAAGAGGACATTCTGGATGATCTGGGCCAAACTGGGCTGTAGAGATATTCCTGGGTTCCCATCAGAGTAACCGGAATCCCCCTGGTGACCTGACAAGGCTGGAGGTAGCAGCAGGGTCATCAGAACCAGAAGACTAGCAAGGAACATTGTGGACCTAGAAGAAGAAAATCAGAATATGTACACTTTAGCAAAACCATGACCTACTGACAGTGAAGGAGTAGAAGAGAAAGAATGTTAGAATGATTTTGTAAATGAACTGAATGTTATATTAGTGTATTTTCTGTAGGTCATCCTTCTGGAATTGACTGTACATGATAGTCTAATACATAATGACACTCATTTGAAGTGTTTGGAATACGTCTAATTTACATATCAAATGTTACCCTTGTAGTGCAATGTACCTTTAGCGAAAGTATCAGCACCCTCTTCTGTAGGCTCTCACCCTGTATTTAACCTCCCCTTCTTGATATTTCGCACTATGTCTACAGATTTACAGCGTTTGTCTCACTAGTTACATGGAACCATAAAACTGTACCTTGGTATGTTTCTTTTGCAAATTTATTGGTGTTTATTGTGAGCGACAGTAACTGCAGAAACTGCAGCAGAGGGAAAAGCCTGGGCAGAGCTGAGGATATGGCTGTATGGTGTGATTTAGGACCTCACGTATGTCCTGTTAGTCCAGATCTCTGCTAGAGAGGTCAGTAGGAAAGGAAATAAAAATAAAGCTGTGATATCCTCCATCTCCATATGGAGTCTTCGGAGTTGCAGGACTCTGCTTTACTGTCTCTTCAGCTGTTGTGCAATGTAGTGTTATCTTGTTGTCAGGTGGAGTTTAGCCACATATAACACCTCGGAAGATCTTTATTGTGATCTGTTATGGTGACTGCCATAAATTTAATGTGTTTAACAGCATTCATTCCATCAAACCTCAATTAGCAGGAGATTTTTATGGTTTTATCATATAATATTCACATTTAGATCTACACACCTTTCATATTATCATGCTAGATTTGAGGAGCTATGGAGAAGATAAAATGCAATCGACCTCAAATTAACCTGGCAATAAAACAAATACACAAACAATGTGTGCTGAACTTTGGTCCTTATCGTATCTGTAATGCCATCAATGCTAAAACAGCAAACAGCTTTGAAATGATAACAAGCACAAAGGTGTGAAGTAACTGCTACAGCATAGGAACAAAAGCTGTAAAGAAACACTGAAATCGATAATCAACAACAGACCGATGGATAAACAGACCTGGATCACGCCTTTATTAAACTGGATGTTTTAATTTGTACTGTACACCACTGATGCTGATTCCTGCTCTTGGAGAAGGTGTTGATTAATCCTCTACAACAGCAGCTCTGACAACAGTGCAGGTTTATATTCATGGACTCTGATATGTTATGGTCTCCATAGTAACCGCTAATTCACAGCAACGTGTACAACTTACGCTCCACTGATAATAAACTGTTAATATGGTGAGATTTTGTATTTATTTAACATTTATGGAAGGAGTCTCCAGTGTGAGCGCCTCATATTATTAACTTCAAGAGAGAGAGAAAAAGATAGACTGTCGAGGGAATGAACGTTACCGTGGCAACATGCTTGTTCCAGGTAATCTATTGGCTTGTGTTCATGTATGAGCTTTTAAATGATTTCCCATGAAATTAACTGAGTCTCGACTGCTTCAGATTCTGTCTGTGTTCAGACTGAAACTGATCCACTCGGTGGATTTGGAACCGGAGGCTGTGGAGAAGCAGACGAAGGTGAATGACAGAAGGTTCCAACGACAGGTGAAGCTGGTCCGGCTACAGCAGCGTAAAGCCGCGCTGGAATCGTCACGGACCGACGCTCACCTGTCCCAGGTAAATTCTCGGCATGACACACCTCCGACAACCTCAACCCCGCGTGTTTCTCTGCCCAGGTCCAACGCACCAAGGACGCAGCTCGTCCAGGTTTCCTTCACACCGGCGCCAAGATACCACGGAGCCTGGATACAGCAGCAGCAGCAGCGGAAGACGCGCGCCAGGCCCCGGGCGAGGACCCTCTACCACACCGATGGCCTGACTACGTGTCTCTCCCTGACTGAATGTCTGTCCCTAACTATCTGTCTATCCCTGTCTACATATCTCTCCCTGACTGCCTGTCTGTCTCTGACTGCATGTCTGTCCTTGATTGCATGTCTGTCCTTGATTGCAAGTCTGTCCCAGACTACCTGTCTCTCCCTGACTGTGTCTGTCTCTGACTGTATGTGTGAGTGGTATGTGTGTGAGCGGTGTGTGTGTGTGTGTGTGTGTGGTTCTCTCCCTGACTGCTTGTCTCTCCCAGACTATGTGTCTCTCCGACTGTGTGTCTGTCTCTGACTGCGTGTCTCTCCCTGACTGCGTGTCTCTCCCAGACTATGTGTCTCTCCGACTGTGTGTCTGTCTCTGACTGCGAGTCTCTCCCAGACTATGTGTCTCTCCAGGACTGTGTGTCTCTCCCTGACT
This sequence comes from Clariallabes melas, assembly GCA_030014275.1. Classification (NCBI taxonomy): domain Eukaryota; kingdom Metazoa; phylum Chordata; class Actinopteri; order Siluriformes; family Clariidae; genus Clariallabes; species Clariallabes melas. The sequence continues at coordinate 32,862,664 of JAQMYI010000038.1, forward strand.
AAGTTGTCAGACTGAACACGACCTCAGTGGTCCTCAGTCCTGATCCGCTGCAGGGAGGTTCAGGCTGACCCTAGATCAGAACACACACACACACACACACACACACACACACACACACACACACACACACACACACACACACACACACACACACAGGAGCGAGGCTCGGGGCTGTGATGTAGGAATGTAGAGTTTATCACTCGCCCTTTGTCTGCTGTTTCTCCTTGTTGCTCTCTGTCGTCTTATCGCTGCTACTCTACTTCCTCTTACGTGTTTTCTTATAAAATGGGTTTTAGCATTGTTCAGAAGGGGACTGGAACACACACACACACACGCACACACACACACACACACACACACACCTCCTCCCCTCGCCTTCACAAATACACACACAAACACTCTCTCTCTCTAATGAAACCTTTTCAAAGGTAAAGTGCAGGTTCATTTGTTTTATTTTTACTTTATATTTTGTATTAATTAATTTTATGTATTTATTTTTTTGGGCTGTGGAATGAATAATTTGAGTTTCCATGATTTCTTATGGGAAAATTCACTTTGGTTTACGAGTGTTTTGAAATACGAGCCGCTTCCGGAATGGATTATGATCATAATTCAAGGTCCCACTGTATTATATAGTTACAAAGCAACAATGATTGGGCACAGGCATGCCAGAACAGTGCACAATGCACAGTGACCACATAAAGGAAAAATGTCTCATAACAGATGTACATACTGTGAGCATGTCACAGGCGTTCCACACTGACATTACCACTTGGCAGTGTTGTCAGTATCTTTCGTATAATTAAGGAAGTTAATAGCCACTTTTTGCGAAAAGTTTAAGTCATCGCCAGGGCTAAACTGTTAGAGATATCAAAAATTCCTTCACAATTTTGCATCGTCAATGGTCATATTGGCCTGGTATTATGTGCGGTTAATAAATCTCCTGGGAAAAGCATATAAAATAAAAATATAAAAAATAGGGTAGGTTTTGGAAACAACCCAAAATAACTGAATTCCTATTGCGTAGAGTGCATGACATACCTGTACGCAGGAAAAGTTGTTCAGATCAATGGTATATAAATGTGTACCGGATTTCACATGTATGTGTATGTGCCTATATGTGTAAGAGCTATGCAGAAAATGTTGTGTGAAGGCCTGTGCCACATCCAGATCACCTATGCAGCAAAGTCCCGTGTAAAGGCCCAGTGCCACATTTGTTGCCCAGTCACTCATGCATCCTAATAGCAGCAGTTTCCGACCTATGTAATGATTTGAATATCTGAGCATCTTAAGACCCCACAAAATCCCTGGATGCCGTATAAAAATCCTTAGAAGAACATGAGGGCACTTTACACACTAGGACACCATAGGGCTGTTTCCATAGTGCTTGGGCCCTAAAAAGGAATAAAATGTATTGATGTCCCAACTAATACTTTTCTGAATTTATTTTTTAACTGTAGTTTAACTGTAAATATTAACTGTATTACGTGCACTACTGAGTGTAACTTGAGACTTAGATAAGCACAACACATTAGCTTGAACTCAATGTGGTACATATTAATTGGGACAAATCAGGAATCAAAAGAAAGGTTATAACTGTAGCAAAGGTTATAACACAAGCAGACATCAATGTTGTTGTTGATCTTTCAGCTGCTCCATGCAAGGGGTCGCCGGCACAGACAGATTATAATAAACTCAGTCTGGAGAGCAAGTTACACATAGTGACTTAGTGAGGTTCATTAAAGAGTCTTCTTTTCATTTCTTCAGGAACAACTCTGGGAAATGCAACTACAGTTTTTAATTCCACTGAAACTTTAGACCTGGCAAATCCCAATGGTAATCCTCCAAACAATAGCACCAGCAACTCCACAACTGTATCGGTAAGAGAGATTATTATCCAAAATCAACATCACCTGCTCCAGATTTTGCTCTTTTAATTAAATTGTGATGCATTGAGTTAATGATGTTTTAATTTATTTCTTTTAATCTTCAGCTCAACATCACTCGAAACGGCTGTAACAGCACTAAGCTGTGTTTGTCGAGTGCGTCTAATTGCGATCCTGCAGGAAACGGCAGCTGCTTTTTCAGCTCAGTCCAAGTGACAAACCAAACGTTCTTCTTTGAACTCAGCGGCACGACGTCTGGATACGTTGCACTGGGACTCGCTAAAAATGTAAAGCCTGATCAATGTCATTATTAATGTAAAAACAAAATTCTAAATTGTGTGTTTACTGCAGTTAATGTACTACACTCTCTCTCTCTCTCTCTCTTCCTGTCTTGTTTTTAGTCATCTACCATTGTCTTTGTCTGTGGCAATAACAACACTGGTAACAGCGGCAGTTTTTTCTTTGTAACGGCTTCTGGAAATGGCACAAATCTGACCTTGGCAAATGTGGTAAGACTCAAAACTATGAACTCGATCTTCTATAAAATTTACAATAAAACATGGGAATGGACACAAGCATCTTTTTTTCCACTTTTCTCAGAACACTGTATACAATGTGGTGGGTGTAGTCACACAAAACCAGACTCTCATCCAGTGTGTCTTCAACACCAGCACTAGTTTCAGCATCAACACCAAATCTACTGAGACCAGCTATCAAGTCACCATCCTCAATGGAACCACCAACGGTGAGGTTTTACACTTTAACATTCTACTTATATACTGTGTTTCTCTCTCTTGTGCTGCGGAGTGTGTGCGTTATGTGTGTGTGCGAGTAATTTGTCACCATGCCGGTTCACACACACTCTCTCTCTCTCTCTCGCCTTTACTGTGTGTGTGTGTGTGTGTGCGTGTGTGTGTAAAACTCAAGTAATAGAGGAAGAAGGGTTACTGTGTAAGACGAGAGGAGGGGAGGGGCTGATTCCTCCTCTCCTCTTACTTTAGCTTCACACACACACACACACACACACACACACACACACACACACACACAC
>JAQMYI010000038.1:33024760-33040399 GCA_030014275.1 Clariallabes melas
CCCTTTGGATTTGATTTCTAGTTCAACCTAATGTGCAGCGCTTTCTTAGAAATAAATCATGATGTGCAGTGGTAGTACGTGGTGCTGCCTCACACTCTCCTCCTTAATAAATTTTGAATTTTGAGTAAGTCAAGCTTGCACTTTTAATGCTAAAGGAAGGATGTTTTATGAACTGGCTGAGTAGAGTTTTCTATTTGGATTTCTAATAAAAAGGGCTACAGTAGATCAGTGTGTTTATTGCTGGAAAGAAGCAGACACTGCCAACTGCTGTTATCTCTGTGAACTGCATCCCTGTGTTCATGTTTATTGATTCACTTTACTACCAAGCCGTTGTTGTTGTTGGGTTTTTTTTTTTTTTTTTGGTAAATGAATAACAGATTACCACACAATAAACGTGAAAAAAAAATCCAATTCCAACATAAACATAAGCAGATGGAAATGTTATTGCCCTCTATGTTTAAGAACAAATCTACTTCAGTCAGATATTGTTATTATTCTAAACATGAGATTTGCCTACACTGATATACGGTTTGTGACAGTTGGCATAGAGCTAAATAAAGATGGTATTGTGTTAAGCTCTGGTTTATCTGTTGCTCTGGAATACAAATGGAGTAGTTTGTGTTATATGGGTCACTGGCGGTTACATAAGGTTGATGGATGACTGATCGGTAGATAGCATATCAGGATGTGCTGAGCGTAGAGGGATTGCTGGAGAGAGGTGTGGATATGTGCCAGGTTTTAGGGCTATTGTAATTGAGTAAAGATGATAAGGAGGTCAAGTGGAGATAACTAACCTCAAATACAGGCCTAATGGTTTGGATAGATTAGGTGTGAATTAAACAGAATCTTGAAGCAGATTTAAGAGGGTTTATAAATGCTTTAAGGAATCTTTATTGTTTAGTGAAGTGGTTTGAAAGTAATTTTTCCCCAATTTTGAACCTGTTTGTTTTATAAATTTTACACTTCTGCTGGCAGAATCTGCTTATCTGTTTACATCTTAGAATGGTCTCATTGGTCTCACTTCAACACAGACACAAAAACAGAAAGTCAGAACTATGTCTTTTCTCCAGGACAGGACAGGTGTCCATGCTTGAGGTGCCAGGACAGCCCCAGGCCTGGCTCCACTGCCATCCCTCACAGGGTCAGAGGTTAATGGAGGAGAGCTGAGCCTGCCTCTAACTGCATCTCAATGGATTTGGTAAACAGTACTGTTGTCACAGCAGATTAATAATGAGGCAGGAGCACTGCACAGGGGGCTAATGGCCTCTTCCTCATAGCCAGTGACGAAAACTACTTAGCACCACAGAGACAGAAAGGATACATGGGTTAATGTTCTAATTACAGTACATAACATTAGATGTGTCAGATATATATACACATCAGCTATTCAACACTGACAACTTCGCAAAGTGAATTGTATACCATTGTTTATTAGTTATATACAAGTTAACTGGCCACAGGATCATGTACAACCACAGGGACCAAAGACCAGCCCACCTGGCCCAATGCCACAGTAAAGCCAATGTAGCTCAAACCACCAAAATACATAGCACATGGGATTTAGCAGGCAAAGAATTCTAGGTTGTTGATCTGATCTCCAAACTCCCCAGATCCCAATCTGATCCAGCATCCATGGGATGTGCCAGACAAACAAGCCTGATCAACAGAGGCCCCACCATGCAACCCACAGCACCCAAAGAACCCACCACATGTTATACCACTGGAAAAGTAAGATATACAAGACAGATTTTCCCTTTGGATTTGATTTCTAGTTCAACCTAATGTGCAGCGCTTTCTTAGAAATAAATCATGATGTGCAGTGGTAGTATGTGGTGCTGCCTCACACTATCCTCCTTAATAAATTTAGAATTTTGAGTAAGTCAATTTCTGATCTGTGTAACTTTAGAACCATAAAGTAAACAAGAAAGATTTTACCATTGAATATCTAATTAACTTTACCTCGCAGTGCTTTTTTCAGAAACAAACCATGGTAAATACCATTACATGCTGCTGCTTCCTAATTTCCCCTGTTCATAGCTCTAAGGCGTCATCTTAAGGAAGCAAATGCATGTCACTTGGAAACTCTTGAGTTCTCCATGATATCTCCAGGTGCAAGCAGAGCAAAACTCCAATGACACTTCATTTATGTACAGGAAAAGTACAAACGTACAATCAGAAAAGTTAAACATTCAGACTTTACATTAAGGCTTTACAGGGCTGATCTCACCATTCAACACATTCTCACACACAAAGGGAGCTGTCAGTTGGGCAGGAGGGGGTCAAACCTTCTGCTTTCTTTTGCTAGCCTTCATTGTACAGAGTGCACAATGGGAATGAGACTTTGATCTTTAGGGGGCCCAACAGAAACACCCCATCTGAAGCTCTCTCTTTCTAAGCCTTGACCTTCTTCCCCACTACTCTCATCCAAAAGGGCAGCAGTGGAAATTAGTAAATTAAGAAGGCGGGGTTGTGTTCGTTATGTAACTGTCATTTTAGGCCCCCAGAAGGAACTCCTGTTTCTTATTTATTACATCACATTTTTTTTTTTTATTTAATTTTCCTCTTACTCCATTACCCTAAGACAGGGTGGTTAGAAGTTTTTGGAGAAGTGAGAGGCGGAATACGGAATATTGTATGAGCTTAATGTTTTGGCCCAGAACACACATCAGCATAATTTCTAGTTATATGTAGTCTTAAGACTGCATCTCTGACTGGGATTCCCAGGATATAGTTTGGCTCTCAGCACTGTATTCAGCTCCCTTCACCATCTTTTTTCCTCCTCCTCCTCCTCTCTCTTCTCTTTAGGTTTTTAGGCCTCCAGCTGCTCTCACTTTCTCCTCCAATAGGCCAACGCTTCAGTGAGCCTTTACAGAGGCCATGCCAAATCTGCATTGTCTCTCCCGCATGGCTCTCTGCCAATACCTCGCCTGCTTTTCGAAAACTCGTCCAACTCAAACTCCCAACCCTTTCTGCTCTCCTTTCTTTTCTTTCCTTCTTTTTATCTTCTCTTTTCATTTGGGCTCCTTTATTTCCCTGCCTTTGCTTTTCTTTCCTCCCTACACCATGGAGCTAGTGAATTTTTATTGATGCTGCTGTAGAATGCCATTGTCTGAATGAATGGATGGAGTACAGGAGAGGCAGGACTGAGAGAATGCTGCTCTCACTCAACGAACAATATGTTTCCCTTGATTAACAGAGAATACACACACACATACAGAATTAGTTACTAATTCAGGTTGCTAGTCTATGCTTGTCACAGTATACCCCTCCCTCTTTCCTTAAGCCACCCCCATTTCTCTCTCTCTCTCTCTCTCTCTCTTGCTTTTTCTTGGGTGTGTTGTAATGTATGCACATGGCCTATGGCCGTTCATGGCAGCAATATGTAGAGAACTAGAATCGAATGGATTGGTCGTCCTCCGAGCATGTCTGCTCACCCCATTGCAACACAATGGTTAATCCCCTCAGGCCTCTCAAGTTAAATCAGTCACACCATCCTCCCAGAACTTGGGGGAAGGATACCAGTACCCTCGGTGACATCCCTTTCACACCTGAAGTAAACACAGGTGACAAATGATAAATGGGCTTTCAGCATCAGGTTTCGTAAGTAAGGGATTTTTTTTTAAGGGAACAGATAAAGACAGGCAGACACAAAAAACCCATATCTACCATTACAGCTGAGGAGACTCCCTCCCCCCACTACTGAGCACTTAGTTTAAACCTAACCACAAGAACAAATATTATCCAGCCCCAGAATTCTCCTCCGTAGAGTTGAACTAGTGTTTTCAGGCTTTATCCTGTTTTCATGAACACAGTTCATCAGGATGACCTGCTCTGATTGAAGCCAGACGGCAGGACGCAGCACAAGGCTCCTCTCTCATGGCGCCTGACTCTCTGTCCCTTTCCTCCTTCTCTCTTAGAAAGCCTGGCTGGAGACCCTCACTGAGCAGGAAGTTCTGGGTTAGCTACACAAGCCAGGTCAAAACAGACATTTAGTTGCGTGTGTCATCCACTCTCTGCTGGTGGTCATGTTTTTGGAGCGACTATAGCTGTGGAGGAAGTTATAAGTGTCCGTGAATGGTCTTCATGGTTATTGTGTCATCTGTGGACATTTTGCACTCGGGTTTGGTCTGTTTACAGAAACTCTGGGGCTTTAAAGAGGTCAAAGGTTGTCACTCCCACTCTGCCCTTTGAGTTTAAGGACTCCATTCATTATCCTGTGGTGTGTTTCCTGTCTGCCAACAGCTGGGTGATCAGTCAGCATTGACCTCCTCATCATGGATAATGTTGTCATCCACATAAGCCAGAGATCAATCTAATTAATCAAACTGTTTTAAACATACTGATTAAAAGTAAAGTCTGCCTGTTTTTCTTCATTTTTTTCTGTTTTCTCAGTCATCTGGTTTCGAACTGGCTTTTTTTTTTGCCAACTGTCAGAGTCTCTGCATGTGGCTTAGATGCTTAGAGTCAAACGACACGTCGATGGTGTAGAGTATCATGGCTTTCCTATTGGAGGCATGGAGAGAAACTGTTTCATTTAATCCCCCAGACTTATCCAGCAACAGTCCCTCTGTTTTTAATAGCAGTCAAGCCCAGTTTTGTTACTTAGTTGAAAAAGATAGAGATATGGTAGGTCTAGCATGGAAGCACAAAAGCAGCAAGGCTCAAGGCCAAACATCACCTAACCCCACCCTGGAGAGCTCTCAATGGAGATGTAACTAGAGACCCATGCTACAACCCATATTGTACATTGTACACACACACACACACCACACACACACACACACACACACACACACACACACACACACACACACACACACACACACAGCACTTTTAAGTTAACATGATGTACAAAAGGGAAGTCTGGAAAGATTCAGCACTATAAAAACATTTTGTCGGTGTTGTTGTGTTTGTTTTTTCTTCTTCTTGTCCTCCGTCTTGTCGTCTTTATTTAATGCATGAATAAAAAACAATGCACTTATCTAAGCTTTAATGGCTTCACTTGTTTAGGCAGCCGTGGGTTAAAGGGATGGAGACGTGTCAGATGAAGAGTCTCAGTCCTCAGTGTTCCCGGCGCTCAGTGAAGGCTGGATTTGATAAACGTTCAGCAGTTTGTGTCATTTAAAGACACAAAGTTCTATGCACAATGCACGATACTACACTGATAAGGAGAAGAGAAACTGCAACGGAAACTAGTAGCAAAAAAAATTAAACTGGATGGAATCCTGGTCGAATAAAAAGCACTTGGCCAACTCCTGCGTCCTGGAGATGGTTCGGGCCGACGCGGCAGTCTGTACGGAGCAGGCAGAGTCCAGTCCCTCCACACAGGGGCAGAGTCACATGGTGAAGGTCCTCACCACGGGGCAGAAGGCACCATCAGCACCGCCAGGAGAAGAAGAGTCCACGCGGAGCCTGACGGGAGAGTATGTACGGAGCACTGCTGACTTTTCGCCCTCACACCTACAGAACAACCGAGAGAGACAAACACTCACTATAACACACACACACACACACACATCCTCGAGCATTTATATGACTAACCTGCTCTAAATACAAACATCATCATGAAGAAACATCTGCTGAGGTTGGATGAAACTTACAGTCCAAAAATGTTTTCTCCTTAAAGCCTCGTGAGGTCTGGTGTCCAAACACACCTTAAATTCCGCCTCTCACATTAGCTTTAATTGTTTTTATTTCCGCCGTGTGTGTGTGTGTGTGTGTGTGTGTGTGTGTGTGGAGGAAAAGCTAATTAAAGAGACATTCAGGTGAGTACAGCTGTGACTTTCCTAAGTTAATTAACCTTCATGTTTCCTCCACAGCCTACAAACAGAGGTGCTGCTGACCGCCGTCTCTCCTTCAGCTATGAAACTCTGCGCGGTTTATTTGAAATTACGCCGCGGTGCGCTTCAGTCCTGCGCTCTGATTGGTCACAAGGTTTTGATTAATTCTCTATAACAGCAGCTCCGACAGAAGCTCAGGTTTATATTAACACCTTCGTTCTGATACGTTATCGTTTCCATAGTAACGGCTCATTTACAGAGATGTGTAGGAGGAAGGAGTCTCCAGTGTCAGCGCCGTGTAAGAGGTCAGAGGTCAGGAGAGTTTATGCTTTTGTGCTGTGATTTTTAATCTTAATAACTTGAAGAGAGAGAATAAAGAGTGAGTGGTGAGGGTACGAGTGTTATATCAGTTAGTATCAAAGGTGTTTCAAGGTCATGTGACTTGCTGTTTAGGGAAGCAGGCAACCACCTGAGGAAGTGAGCACTCTGATTTGAGAGCTAGCCGCTCCCTCGCCTCCTTCGCTGATGGCACACACTTCAATAATATAGGTTCCTCCCTCTGGCAGCGTGAGAACCGCCGCCGTGTTGGGGGTCCTCATGACCTGACTGTGACCACGCCCCTCCTGACGTAGCAACACCTGAATAAAAAAAAGGAATCACACTAAATAACGAACACTTAGGTCAAAGTGAACAAGTGTGTGTGTGTGTGTGTGTGTGTGTGTGTGTGTGTGTGTGTGTGTAAGAGAGAAGCACACCCTATAGCCGATGACATCAGACTCGTTGTCCAGAGCCTTGACTGGTTCCCAGGATAGCGAGACGTTATTCCCCTCCTGAATCCACATCACATTGGCTGGAGGGTGACTCGGTGCTGAGGACAAGAGGACAGAGAGACAGAGAGATCATCTACAGCACAAATATCAGCTATGAAAGCACATGTTCCTCTTCAAAGAATAAGAATAGTGATACAGTAGATGCAGCACTTAAACCTGTCCCTGTCCCAAACCCTCTGAGCCTCAGCAAGACCTTCTGCATCAGTCCTGGGTTCGCTGCTTCTCTTTTCTCTATTTTTGTATGTATCAGGTATCTAGTTTGGACCATTCTATTTTAAAACTAAAGAAACATCATTTCTTTTAGTGCAACTGAATATTTAGGACCAAACATGAGCAGGTTCTCCGTCGGTATAGAACGTGCACATTGTAGCCGATTGGCGCTGTGTCTCTGAACCCACGGACGCGTGCACGTGTCCCTATAGGACGCTCGGACTCTGACTTCCAGCTTTCTGGTGCAGTAAATGGAGGAGGAAGGGAAGTGCTGCTGTTCTTCACCTCTCTCATCATTCCCTACAGCAGACGATGGGACGGGACTCCTGTCTCTTCTCCCAGCACAGGTCTCATTTCTGATCTACAATAACCACGTCTGCACAACCACGTCTGCCACATCACACACTACAGAACAGATAATAATAATAATAATAATAATAATGACCACACCACTGTCTCCTGTAGGCCACACACTCCCAGCTCAGAATATAAATGTTCAATGCATGATTAAGAAAGCCCGTGTACAGATCCTAAAAGCATGTCGTGGATTAGAATGTGTGATGTACTTGTCCAAAAACTTTGGTTGCTTTTGTGGATGAGAAAGACCTGACCATGTGCAACTGCTGGTAATTTCTCTTATTTTTAAACAATTATAAAGACTTTTGATTGTAGAATAACAGAACACAGTCCTGAGAGTAAACACTCCCTTTATGTCTCTATATAATCTCCTGATACACTAGTACACTTATCCCAGTGTCTCACTAGAGCTTGGACACCATCAAGGTAGAAAGTTCTCTCAGTCTGCCGGAGACATGAACGGACTGTCTGTCTGATTCACCACTGAAACGCCGGCCTGCCAGGAACTCCTTTAATGCCTTTTCCAAACATGTGGAGATGTCTCGGAGGTCAGGACTGTACGGGGGATGAGGCGATAACTCTCAGCCGAGTTCCTTGCGAGTTCCTGGGATCGCCATTCAGGGACGTACAGCCTTCTTTAAAATGTTCACACCGTCAGATGTTCCACTGAGAGTCTCATCACCGTACTGTGACTGAAGTCTTCTGTAAATGTCGATCACTTTCACGCCTTCATTCAGCAGAAATTTCAGCGTCTCGGTTTGGCTTGGAAGTCCATGGAATGCTCGCCCGGGGGAAAACTGCGGTACCATGACGGCGAGTTCTTGTGGTTGTGGTTCCATCAGGATGCTTTAGGTACAGCATCAAACTGTCAGGTCCGGTTCTCTGTTCTAGACTGACGGAATCAGCGTTTGAGGCATCAATATCTATGAGGATTATGGATGCTGATTATGAAGATGGGAACCAAAAGCTCTTTTCTCCACACGCTTTAAAAACTCCATTGAGGATTGTGTTTATATTTAAACGTTAAACATTTACAGATAAAAAGTCCGTCTCTCCGACTTCTGCCCGTACTTTACCCCGACCCGCTCGAGCTCAATGCTCGGTGTGATATGTGCGCTTAACCTTTCTGAAAATAAAACTGCTTCTCTAGCACTAAAATTAGTCTCATGACTTAAAAAAGATTTCTTCCCCCTGCATTGTCTATTCTGTCTCACTTTCTTTTCCTCTATATGTTCCTTAGAGAACGACTACAGCAATGTTTTTATGCTTAATAAATTTTGTGACTGCAGCTCGTTTATTCCTATTCCTGTCCTCACCGATATTAAAAGTTCCTGCTTCCAGCTTCTCCATAAGATGGAATAATGAGAGGAAAACCATTTGTGAGATAGATACGGCTTTTGTTGGCTCAGTTGCTTAAATGAAGCATCTTCTTCAAATTTTTTGTTAGAAAAAAAAATCTGTGATGCCCACAACCTTTCCGAATATCGTCTGGGATTTATTACATCCATCTGTGATCTTTTTTTAGCGTCTCCAGCCGTCTCCGTAACCGCACCAGCTTGCTCCATGACGCTCCAATGGCTCCCCTTTCCGTCACTCTTCAACCACCACGACCTCCACGATGTTCACACTGCCGCTGCTCATCACAGCACTCTTCATCACCGCACCAGACACAGCAGCCTTTTCTCTAACTGCACTGTGCTCACTCCTCCACCTTCAACCATTCTGTCCTCCAGCCGGGAGCTCTGCAGCGTCTCCATGCAGCCTGTAGGATTCATCTTCATGTGTGATTCTGAAGGAGATCTCGGGTACGTCCTCCTTCAGGAACCTCAGAACGTGTCGCCTCAACCACGTGACGTCTGTTTACAGATTCATGCACCATTTTCTGAAACAAGCTTGTTTGATCTAAGGGCTCACAATCGATGAAGTGAGAGATGAAGTGAGACTCGTAGCTCTTTTCAGTCGCACCACTTTGATGGAACGCAGTGCGTGTTCTCGTGCTGGTGGTGTTTGCGTACTCACGGTTTTTCTTGGTGCTGGTTCTGATCGGAGCGCTCGGTGGTCCCTGGCCAATGCTGTTGAAGCCCTTCACCGTGATGTGGTACTGTGTGTTCCCCTCCAGTCCCGTAATCAGCATCACCGTCTCATTTCCCAGCGTCCGCTTCCTCTTCCCCGTCTCCTCCTGCTCCGAGTCTCTCCAGTAGTTCACCTGTTAGAGGAAGAGAAAACACTCTGAGTCGCAGCTTCATTCAGAGAGAGAGAGAGAGAGAGAGAGAGAGAGAGACGCTGATGAGAAAAAGAAAAAAAGTCTGCTAATGTTGTCTAATATTACATCATTTAGTTTAAATAACTGTCGTGCATTTTGCATGAAGAGCGTAATAGCTGAGCGTGTAATATCCTGCAGCGCTGAAGGGCGATGATTCCTCTTCCTGAGGACACAATGGTGCTGTTCACTTTTATTAAATAATCATTCTTACTCAGATCACACACACACACACACACACACACACACACACAAAAAGTATTGTTCAACATGTTCGCTAAATATATAAACACACGCATAAACACATAAAACAATTTAAACAATTGAGACACACTGAAATCTAACGCTATCTATAAGCCGCTATCCATAAACCCCGCCCACACACACGGCCACGCCCCCCTCACCTCGTAGCCCTGGGGTCGTCCCGGTCCTGGGCTCGGTGGTTTCCATGTGACCTTCACCTCAGAAGAGGACATGGCGTACGCTTTAACGTCAGATGGCGCTTCCCGTGGCTCTGTGTGTAGAGACACACGAAATCTCAGACTGAGGAAACACTGCAGGGTTTAACACCATCATGACAGCGTTGTGTTCAAGGTGAAGCTGCTACTCGTAATTCCAAACATACACACGGTAAAACCACCGAGAACACCCCTGACAACTTATTTCAGCTCGGAGTAGTCGTCTCAAACAACAACTCCTCCCCCGCTAATGACGAGTGACGTCACATCAGCATGGAGACCGCGAGCAGCGTAACGTCCCGTCTCCATGCGTTAATGAGTTTATAGCATTATTAGCTTTTCATACTGCATGCTTTCACTGAGGCTTTATTCTGACTCTAAGGTACCGCAGCATGAACCCTGTTAGAGACGATCTAGTACAGCGACAAACTTTCAAATCTATTAACTAGCTACAATCACGCTACGCTAATATCCGCTTCCTCCACTGTGTCCTCACCTCCTTCAGCGGAGAACACGGTCACCACTTTACTGAAGGGTCCGTCTCCCTTGTTGTTGTACACGCCCACTTTTACCTCAAAAGGCGTGAGAGGAGGAAACGTCTCGTCCCTGTACTTATACGTGGTGGAGTCCGCTGACGTCACCATCTTTTCCTTCCACGCTCGAGTCCCGTTGGCACGAAACGCCACGATGTAGCCGAACCCGTCTCCGTTCTGGAACTCCTCAGATACAGGCTGAAAGGAAACGAAAGATCGAGTGAGAAGGAGAAGAAGAAGGAGAAGAAGGAGGAGAGCAGCGTTCTGACATGTGGATTATTTTTCTGCGTGACTGTTAATATGTTCAGAGCTCACAGACGGCCAGCGACGGAGAGACGCAACATTAGAAAATAAGCCGTGATTGGGGGAGAAACGAGAGAAAATTGTCCTTGATGGTGATGGATTTTTCACTCGCTCTTATTTTTGGTGACAATTTGCTCCCGCTGAGTTTAAAGTGAAGGAAGAAAAAGAAAAAAAAAAAAGCTCTTAATAAGTGAAAGATTCACAGGAATTTGCAGCTCACAGCAACGTCCACGTGGGAGGAGATCCACAACACGCCCGCAAACTCTAAAGCACTCTCATCCACGCTCATCTCTTATTCAGGAACGAGCCGCAGCTTTAAAATGTACAAACACGGCCATAACGAGTTCCAGTCTCGGTGTCTCACAGCTAAAGAGCTTCCTTTGTTAGACGAGAACGCGCTAAATGGCACGGATCTGCAGCAGAATGTCATGACGCCCCCTGTGGAGTCCACAGAGCTTCAGCTGTAATAAAAGAAATCGCTTGTGAATGTCACATCACACGTCAATTAAACACGCAGTGACGCAGTGTGTGTGTGTGTGTGTGTGTGTGTGTGTGTGTGTGTGTGTGAGGAAACATCAGGGCAGTGAGCGATGTCTGAGCCGCAGTCACGATGGTCGTGTGCAGGAAAGTTGGAAACCAACTTTGAGGAAAAGTTACCCATAAGGCCGTGCAGTCATGCGATCGCAGCTTTTTCTCTTCCCGCGTGTCATTAGTGATCTTCTTAAATAAATGAATGAATAAATAAATAAATATAAACAAACACACACACAGCGTAGACATTTCCCCGGTTTCTCCTTCGCGCTGCTGTGTGTATGACGCTTTTCCTAAACAGGTGAGACGAGAAGCCGTCCACAACACCTGCTAGCCATTTAATGGCACCAAATGCAATCTATTAAGGGATATAGAAATTTAATTAAAATGTGAGCTAGCAGAATTACATCTTGGCCAAATTTAATAAGCGGCAAACACCTGTACTCACTGGGCTCCCCGCTCTGCACTTGGCAGCGTCGCTGTCTGTCACGCTGTAATCTGTGTGATTTGTACATGCTTCACTATAATCATGGCCCCTAAAGACCGTCACCAAATGAGCCGTCATTCCGCAGAGGAGCGATAGGACGGAGTGCGCGGCAGCTTCGCTCTAAACTCCGCTAGGACACGTTACCGTGCTTGTCTAATTAACTTGCTGCAGTGTTTCTGGAAATGAATCGTCTTCCATCATGCTGACACACTCGCCTGCTCGCTTTAAAACCAGCTCTGAGAAATCAGAGGACGGTGACGAATACTGCAGCTAAAGAGCCGAGAGAAGCGAGGAGCGGAATGAGGTCCGGGGGCTGTTCCTAATGGGGCATTCGCACTCTCTGTGCACACTCTAATGAGGTGCACTTGATGGGTCTGTTTAGCCATTTATCCTGTTTAATAAGGAGAATCTCGTCTCTAACAACTAATCCTGCGTGAACGAAGGTCAGCTACTGGTCTAATAAACACGCCGACACACACACACACACACACACACACACTCCCGTCCTCTACTGTTAGCACACAACACCTTTAGCAGACTTTCATTTCAAAATATTTCACTCTGTGTATTGTTAGATCTGTACACAATAGTCACGCTACATTAGCCTTCGTAGCCGAAGCGGCGTGAACACGTCTGCCTCTGATTTTCACTGGTTTTAAGAACATCTCCCACATTACTGGTTTAAGCTGGAACGGTAAGGTTTCCTACATCTTCAGGACAGAGGAGTTTACGCTGCTTTGTCATTTCTCAGTCACATGACAAGCTGTGATTTTTGTCATATTAGCTTTGAGAAAGAGCGCGGTGTGGGAACGAGTGTTTATAGCTGCTGGAACGTAAAGGAGAACAGGAAGTCTCTCACTTCACAAGCAATGAATGTGACTATAAAAGGGATAAAATGCTGCTGATCAGAGGGCTGGGAGTTGAGCTCCACCACTGCTGGGTTTCCTCCAGAGGTGGAAGGTAACTGAGTACATGTACTTTGTTCATCTTTGATGCTTTTGTACTTTACTTTATTAGAGCATCCAGATTGGTAATGAAGTGCAGATTTCGACAAATTGTACTTTGACTTTATTACATTTAGGAAAATGAAAGCAAATATTTTAATTTCAGCGTAGACACCAGTGGGCGCGACCAGTTTCCTCTGTTTCAGTCTTCTGAAGGAACACCTGAGTCCTCCAGTGTGTGAGGTTTTGTCCTGTACACCTCCTCCTTTGCCTCAGGAAAAAGTCGCCTGGAGTGAGATCTGGACTTCATGGAGGTCGTTCATGTAGTCCGCGTCGTTCCAGCCAGCATCCGCACAATGTTCCAGTGATACTACAAGTTTTATAGACATTACATATTGCCCTGTGGATTATATTTAGTTTATTAGAGTTAAGTTTTTACTTTTAGTTACTTTTACTCTGCTCAAATGCACAGTACTTTTACTTCACTTCATTTCTGCATGGCATTGCGTTACCTAACCACAGTGGTGTGCCGTACTTAAACAAGAAATTCCTCCAACAGCTGATTAACGTGTGTAACTGTGTGACGTGCCTTTCCTTCGAGTCACACCAATAATATAACAGGAGTTTGAACAGATTTACAGGAAAACAGCACATTTATAATTAGGAGAGAGAGAGAGAGAGAGAGAGAGAGAGAAAGATCTTTTACTTTGAAAGCCTACTGTGAGGTAACACACAGTCATTTTAATACTTTAGTAAATTCTAAAGTTCTACTTTTGATAAATTTAGTAAATGGAGGACTTATACTTTTACTTGAGTAATATTTGCCAAAAGGAAACCTTAACTTTTACTCAATCCCAGCACCTGAATACGTCCTCAACACCTTGCGGAAGTCTTGAGAAAATCTTGTGAAAAGGCTGGATTACAGCAGGAAGCACTTCAGGGTAAAACATACACTGATAACCTGCAGATCAAAGGATCTAGTTTGGCGACGCCAAGAAAGAGACTCGGACGAAGAAAAAAAATAAATTGGAGGATTTGGTACGCTGCTGTGGTGTCAGAGGGAGAAGACGCTTGGGGACATGCTGTCAGAGGAAACTAATCGGCCTCAGAGTGGTAAGTGTAAGTCGGCTTTACCCCCATCCAGCATCCACTCAGTTAACACAGACAGTGTTCTGTTAAATGACTTCCAAATGTCACAGCCTAGAAATGCCATTTAGAAATGCCACGTTTGGCCCAAATCTGCTCCTGATGGCCTGCAGAGGACGGGGTATTGTTGGAGAAGGGCTGACAAGTGAAGGGGGCTGCTGGAGAAAACATTCAGCAAGGTGAACTTCATGGAAGCTTGTGCTTTTGTTGAACAAAACTGAATAAAACTAAAGTGGAGACTTATCTGCAAACCATCTCATGGCGGTCGCTTGTGTTTCAGAGCTAGGACTTCACACCACGACTCCACCAGCACCGAGTCCCGCTCGCTCCACGGGCCGCGCCTTGGAGCGGAATGTGAAGAGCGAGACTCTTTATTGTAATTGAACTGAGAGATTAAACTAATGATTATGTTGAACTTATGGTAATAGGTTTTGAAAGGAATTATAAACACTACGAGGTGGCGCAGTATCCGAGTGTCCCTCTCCATCTGGATGGAGCTCCTGTAATCTCTCACCAAGGCGCTGTTTCCTTCACATGAAGGTTATTTGGCTGGTGACAGTCGTAGCCGGCGTACTTATTAACTGCAAGAACAGCCATCACTTACAGCCCACATCTGTTCCTCCTCCCTGGTTAATCGCACTTTTAACTGCCCTCATTTGAGATCCTCCAGCTCTGTTCATTTTTAATGCATTAGCGTGCACGCTGAGATTCCCACTGCGATGCCCGCTGCCAAAGGTGCTCTCTCACCCGAGGAACGTTTCATCCTAATATCCTCTTAACACAGTGGGAGATTGATTAAATTTCGTCCAGAAGTTGTAAAGGGTGAGACTGCGAGCAGATGTTCCAGGCGCAGGCCTGTGTTTACAGGGAAACCGCTTTCAGAACTGAAGGTTAATTATGGCGTTCAGCCTTCATCTGAGACCAAAGTTCTCATCCATTCCGTTTCTCCTACAGCCTCGGTGTCGAGACAAAGACAAAACCACATCAGGACATCATTACTGATGGAGACATCACTGAGGTGTTTCACACACAAAGTCCCCTTCTACTGAGAGCTGGTGTTGTTATAAAGCTACCGATTGTATGGAAAAGGAGATAAAACATCATAAAGTTAGTTCATATTTGTTTCGTGTGAATTACGCTGTATACTGTGTGCGGAATTGTTGAGCAAGTGAGAATTCCGACCTTATTGATTCTTGCAGGCATATTTAACTCCAAACTATAAAAACGTGAATGCTTACAGGATTGAAGTGCTCTCGGGTGTATTTATGTAATGAGGGAGGGTGTGGCCTAATGTTATTAAAATCCTATATCCATGTGTATCCATTATTAGGCAGCATCTTTACCCCAGGCACAATGGTCTGAAAAAGAGATTTAACCCACAGTGGAAGGGTATAAATTGTAAAATGAGTTTGAAATGGCCGAACCATCGAGGCGTGAGCACCAGACAATCAGACATTTTACTGCACATCGTCAACAGAGTCACAAAAATGTGGGGAGAAGAAAAGACGCAAATTAACTGCAAAGCACTTGAGAAGAATTAAATGTGAAGCTAGCAGGAACGCGTTATACTCAGAACTGCAACCTACCTGGAGTGTTCAGGGCTCAGAGACATGGTGAGGGGACATGATGAGGGGACATGATGAGGGGACATGGTGAGGGGACATGATGAAGGGACATGGTGAGGGGACATGATGAGGCGACATGGTGAGGGGACATGGTGAGGGGACATGGGGAGGGGACATGGTGAGGCGACATGGTGAGGGGACATCGTGAGGGGACATGGTGAGGGGAGGAGGCTGG
>JAQMYI010000039.1:3757-15055 GCA_030014275.1 Clariallabes melas
GGCAGGAGGAGTCGGTGGGTTGAGTAGTGAGGAGAAGATGTTGTGGAGTTTGCCAGGATCATGTGCAGAGGCTTCCATGTATGCATTGTATATTCATGTCAAAGGTGTATCTCACTTTCTCACTTTGTCGTACTTAAGAACAAATCTGACTTACAAACGTGCTCCTGGAACGGAACTCATTCACAAGTGGGGGACGACCTGTACTTGTATGCACTTCAGTTTTTAATTTGTTTTTGATTGACAAACATGAGGTTTATACAAATTATATACTGTTTCTACACCTTTACTATCCTGCTAGCTTGTTTAGCTAAATTTACACAGCAACAAGTTTAGCATGTGCCAACAGTTGAAAGTAAATTTTTTACCCTTTGGGAGTTTAATTAATTAATTAAAAGCATATAATGTGTCTTTTCTATATTCCTGACCTGTGTTCCAGAAACGTCACAAACGGAAATGCTGGTCAGTCCTAGGAGTGACGTCACAAGCTCTAATCATTATGACCTGACGATGCCTTTGAACTATAAAGCGTTTATATGTATTTAAGAATCGCCTGCGACTCTGCTGCCACCTAGTGATGGACGTTGGCACCCACACCATAGTCGATCATGGATTGGAGTAGACCAGTCGATGATCGTAGAGCTGTAGGAACAGTGCCTAGTGTTATAAACAGTGCTGGTGTGAAACACTGAGATGATTTTTACAGGTTACAGTGTTGACTATAAGTTCTCTCCACCCACGTTTCTCCAGCATGAGTTTTCCTTCCACACTATCGAACACACTTGCCACAAGCCTGACGTTAATAAAGTGAGCTTTAAGATCGGTTGTACTTCAGTGGTAGCTCAGTTCTTATTGACATGAACAACAAATAACATTTGAAAAATTGTTTGTAAAATCTGACAGAGATTAGGAACTGACCTCGCCATTTAAACGACCTCATTCTGTGCCCAGCATCCCCCTGCATAGACGGTTGTTATAATGATCGCAATTAATCTTCCAGTTGCTTGTAGTCGTTTCAAAGCTGAAGGTGTTGCAAATACTCGCATCAGAAAAGTATCCTGTTTTATTTAGTGTGTATATATAGTAGAGATTCTGTGACATTAATATGTAAAAATACTGCAATTCCTTTATAATCCTATACATCCTATGTTGTACAATCAAATTATTTGCTAGGTTTGTTTAGAAGTGTAATAAAAAAAAAACATGGCGTTACAGATTGCTATAGTGTGTAGTGTTGTTACAGTAACCCCGCCTTTTGTCCGACTACGTTACACTATCTTCCTACAGTAGTTACATTATTTTCCTGCTCTCTGGTGCGTTATTATTTACATATCTAATAAATAACGATGCGCTGGAAAATGATGTCATGATGTAATAAGGTAATTTTTTAATATCCTAAATAACTTCCAGTCAAACTGTAGTTACGGAAATATTCTGGATTGATCTGGCTTTCTCCTCACGCCCCATGTGGTTATTTCACTTTCGCTCTCTGCTTCCGTACAAACTGCTGAACACAACACAAAATCCAATAACACTTTATGGCTGGTGTAAACAGGCCGGTAGTAATGAGGAACTCGCTGTGCTGCAGTGCTATACATTTTCTTACACCTTCGTTTTTTCGTCTATTAGTCCCCTCTGGAGAGGTGATCCTGCTGTTGTATTGCTGACCCACTTAGACCCTGAGCTAAAGTGTGGAGAAGCAAATAAACTCACACATGCTGCTGCACTCAGGACTTTGGGCCAAGACCTCACTTCCAGACTTTACTCCAGTGGGTGTTTTCGTCTCGGCCAAGACTGACAGTGTATATAAATCAGCAATTTCCTGTCATGTCAGAGTGATAACCATGCGAGTGTGTGTGTGTGTGTGTGACGGTCTTCTGAGGTTCCCAGGCTGCGTGCTCGTCAGTGTTTGGTCTGCGCTGCAGCTGTCGCCGGTGTCTCTTGGCTGTAGATGGAATGACCCTGTGCACCATGTGGCTGGACCATATCGACTGGGCTTGGTGAGCTTGGCACCGGGCAGGGACACACAATCCCGCGCTGCTGCTGATCCGGAGAAGCCTTCGCTAATCAGCCGGGCCTGTCTCAAATCAGCAATGTGTGCTCACAAGCGCCTCCATTACACGCTCTGCTGGGAATCTGACTCCAGCTGTCTCACAACGCCCAAAATCCATGTGTGTGTGTATCTGCATGTGTGTGTGTGAGACAGAGCTTGTGTTGACTGTGTGTTTTGGAGTCACTATGGTCTGAATAACTGAAGTAGTTTGCGGATAGCGTCTGGATCCTTCACACAAATCATTTACAAGATGTTTTAGATGCGATTATGGACTTAAAAAAAAAAAGATTTTTCACATCAAGCGTGACACTGATTATTAGTCGTCAAGGACCAAAATGAAGAGTTGAGATATGTTTCAAATCCTTAGTTTCTGTCACCTTGGGATGGCTCATTAAGGATCTAGATCTGTTGACGTTGTCTATTGAAAAATATACCGTAGCTTGACATTTTTATCCTGATGCTTTTCTGACAAATGAGGATCATTAACATACCAGTAAACTAGAGCTTTTTCTGTGGCCTCGGTGGCTTCAGAGCCACTCAGCACCATAGTTTACCGCGTATGAACAGAGTGTCTAAAAATCTAAAATAAAGGCGTGACACTGCATGGCTTACTCTTTACAAAAAGAAAAAGGAAGGTAGACTATTAAACCTGAACCTTCAGAGACAAATGGACAAATCAATGTATGTTTATTCATACAAAACCAGTTTGTCTCCGAAACTGTGGTGATAATAAAAAGCAGTAATGTAAAGCGACACTATGAGATCAAACACGGGTCGTTAGAGCAAAAATATCCGAGGTGATGGCGTGTACGATACCAGAACTGAGAGCCCGGTGTGACGGAGTATCCAGAGTCCTCTCACAGCAGTGTGTGAATGAAGACTCACTAAACACTGATTAAAGATTTCTGTTGTTTGTATTCCGAACAAATACAAGTAAATATACACGACATCAAAAATCTAACTGTCCACATGTTTAACGTAGTTACTGAAAGCTGGGAATAAATATTATAGAAATGCTATGGACATTTAAAATTGATTATTTTTTATAGACTTTAATGATCTGCGTATTTAAAGATCTGAATCCTAACACAAATATGAAATTCAAACCTCTGGCTTAAAGATGATTTTATTGACCGGATCTTCTTAAGTTTTAATTCAGTTTGAGAAATAAACTTCTCAGACATATTTTGTAGGTTTGGACAGTTAAAAATAACACATGTAATTTGTTTATTAGGTTAATTGTACTTTATGTCGTGTACTGATTCCGGATCAGAATGTTCTCAGCGTTTCACTTGGCGTTGGAAGGGAATGATGATGGGGGATGTGACCTCAGATCAATAAATGATCGTAGCAGGTGTCAGTTTTAGGCCGATACAACCTCAACAAAACAACATAATATAACTTCTTTTTTAGCCTCCCATTATTTATTTAACAAAAATGAAACCAAAAAGAAAAAAAACCACGCAGGCAATAATAAATACCCCCCCTGATTCAATAGCTGGTAGATCCACCTTTATCAGCAATAACTTGAATCATTTCCTGTATGACTTTATCAGTCTCTTACATCGTCTTGGTCCATTCTTCTTAATTCTTCTTTATGACATTGTTTCAGTTCGGTGAAGTTTTGGGGCATCTTAAAGTCCCTCCACAGCATTTCAGTTGGGTTGATGTCTGGACTTTGACTCGGCCATTTCAAAACCTTTTATTTTTCAGTTATTCTGATGTAGAGTTACTGCTGTGCTTTAGGTCATAGTTCCTGAAGTCTTCTGGTTTACTGAGATGCAGTTTAACGCTGTACACTGACTGTAGCAAGCAGACATAAACAAGTGAGAATCCCGAAATAACGATGAGGTTTCAGAGCCGCCGTTCATTTTCACACACAACCAGCAATCGTAGTGCAATAAGAAGTCATGCTTTCTGTTCACTCTTCAGTGTTGCACAGTCTTTCACCCCGTCTCACTGCGCAGTAGGTGTTGGACGGAGACGTGTCTGTGTCTCACACGGTCATCACCGCTTTACCTCGGGACGTTTCAAATCATGTACGCTTAACATCGCCATGACGGTCCAGCTACGCGGTATTAGCACAGACATTCTTAAGCTCTGTTCACCAGATTTCCAGATTTGATTTCCAGTTCCAGTTTAACCAGTTAGGCGTGACGGAAGGGAAACATCTGCTCCAGTGTATTATGGTGGTAAAAACACTGAAAAAGCTGATTGACTGCACTTATGGGAATCAAACAGGCATGAAAATACCAGGAAGGGTTTCTTTCTTTCTTTCTTTTTTTTATTCTTTCATGTCCTATGTGTGCTATTTCTTTACGTACACGCTTGTGTCATAATTTTGTTTCTGGCCTCCATCTTATACCCCAGTATGTGGTCCCATTTCGACATAAATCAGTAAGACGTTGTTATTAGTTGCATAGCCGACAGAACATGGTCTACCTAACAAAACATAATGTCGCCTGTCAGGACCTGAGTGTGTTCCTCTGCACTCTTCTAACATAGCCTTTAATCATTTTCAGAACTGAGCTTATATTAAACTGGCTACATGCTGGCTCTTTTTCTTTGCGAGACACTTTAATATACCTGGAGTCCCATCATTATTGTGTCTCTTTGTCATTCACATAAAAGCAGCAAATGTACTGTTAGTATATCATTAAAAATGTCTGTATGTTGTGAAATTAAAGTGTTTATGAAATGTCCGGAAAGTCCTTATGGAACAGGACGAGCTGGAAATGCATTAACACGCTGATCCGAGATCTGTCTAGGTTTGATGGACAGCCCTCAGTCTGAGAGTTTCAGTCTGCTAAACCCTTCAAACTGGAATAAAAACAGCGTAAACATACTGAATTATTAATTTATCAAAAAAAGGGAATATGTGATCAGTCAGATTTAAGAGAACATAAACCATTCAGCCGTAACCTTGAAACCACCTGCCTAGTATTATTCAGGTCCCTTTAGTGCAGCTGAAACAGCTCTGACCTATAAAGGCGTGGAGTCCAGAAGACCTCTGAATGTTCGAGGGTATCCTGTGGTGTCCGGGTCCGAGACACTAGCAGACAGTCCTATAAGTTGCGAGGTGTCCAGTGAGGTGGAGACTCCATAGATTGTTTATTGATGATCGATTGGATTGAGATCTTATGAATTTGGAGGCAGAGTCCCCTGAAAGGGAACAGCCGAAAGACAAAGAAGAAGAAGTCAACGTCTTGTTGAACCCTTTGTCAAGTTGCGCAAACTATTCCTAAACAATTGATGACGTCGACCACTGCCCTGAAGGTGTCACGGTAGGTGCTGTGTCTCATCCACATCCAGCAGAACAACATTGCTCGGAGCACCACACTGCCTCTACTGGCCTTTTCCCGTAGTGCGTCTTGGTGCCATCTCTAACCCAGGTAAGTGACCCCACATGATGTAGAAGAAAATGTGTTTGAACAGCTCAAGCCTCCTTTCTCCATCGCTCCATGGACCAGTTCTGATGCTCTCATGCCCATTGTAGATGCTTCTAGAGGGCAGAGATCAGCATGGGCGCTCTCACCAGTCTGCAGCTATGTAGAGCAGTAAGCTATACACCTTTATATCAGAGCCAGTATGAACCTTTTCAGCTATTTGTGTTACACAAGCTCTTCTATGGGCTTAGATCACACGTTATCACATGCCCTGACCAATCGACGATGAGCTGCAAGGGTCTTGCATCGTTTCCCGTGGGACTCAGGACACTAGTCTGGGTACCAATCCATCGAGTATACAGCGGGCATTTTGGAAATCTGCATGTCTTTGGACTGTTGAAGGAAACTCACCAAGCACAGAGAGAACATACAAAGTCCAAGCACACAGATCCGAATCCAACCTTCAACCCTGGAGGCGTGAGGCCACGGTGCTAACCAGTACGTCACCATACTGCCCATGACCTACCCTTTAAATCTCTAGTTCTTGTGTCTCAAAAAGCATTTCCATGCAGTTGAGTTCACCAAGACTTGACTTATTTAATGTACTGTATCTGGACAGGTTCTTACAGTTCACTCTCTGTCTAAAACATTTTACATCCTAGGTTCTTGAAAATGGAAAAGTAATTATTCTAAGGAGCAAAGTTTTATTTATTTTTTATTTTTTTATTGTTCTAGTCTGAGAATGATGGAGAGAAACAGTTATAAAATCTTATGGAGGACATGTAAAAAGAAATGTGGCTCAAACCAAATCATGAATTCTTTTAACAAAAGTAATAAAGTTCTGACTCTTTTTTTTTTTTTCCCAGTTGGGAATAAAAACATCATAGCTGAGAAAAAAAAAACAAATCTTTCCATCTGAAGCCCAACTCAATTTTCACACCCGTTGTGCCGTTTCCGCTGAGTATCCGTTACTTCTTTCGAATTTGTTGTTGTGGGATTTTTTCCATCCGTCAGTCATGCAGTCTGGCTGAAACGGCCTTTATTACCAACGCTGCCTTGGAGAGATGGCGAGCCATTCATCACAAGAGATTTCCACCGGAGAGTTTTGGGAATAACCCAGAAGGGGGCAAGTCATCATTCCTGTGTCCACGCGTCACGTTCTCACCCTGGGTTTGATTGGCGTTCTCTCGGATTGGCTGTCGGAACCTTGCAGGCAGAACAGTCTCCTGATTGACGGTTCTGATCTCGACAGCGCTTTTGGTGTCACGACTTCCTGTGCCAACTCGAAGGACTGTGCTAAGTGGTGTCTTCTGCTGAAAATGATCTTCCACCTTCATGTTAGTCCCCTGCTGTGTTTAGGTTTTTCGAGAGATTAAACAGGAAAGATTCATTGATGCTTTTGCCATTTCTCTCTTTTTTTCCATCACTAGTTCAGTAAGCTGCAGGTATAGTATTAAAAAAGCAGCAGTGAGAAGTAAGATTTTTTACAGCGGACTGGTGTAGTAATACACATGGTTTAGACTTTAAGCCCAGCATCATATTAGACACCATATTTCTGTGAAGTCCAGCATGGAGATGATTCAGTTCTGCGACACAGTGCTGGGAGTTAAAGCCCAACTCCATGAGCATGCTCAGACAAATTTGTGGTCAAAGCTCTGACTTTTTATGGTCTTTATAGGTATATATAGAGAGTGGGTTTGGGCCAAGGTGATGCAGAAGCAAAATGTTACTGGCACCACTGTGGGGAATGTAGGAAACCTAAAGTACACATCAACCACTCTAAACTATGTATTTTTATTTACTTACAACTTAACAAACTCTTTGATATTCACCATGTGCCATTAATATTAATAAAAGTAATAATAATATAAACTCTCATGCGATGATGAAGTGCTGTAGCCGGCCGAGTGTCTGAAAAGCACAGGTACTGTTTATTGGTTGTTTTTATTTATTTATTATTGTTAATACTTTATTTATGTTCAACAGCTTTTAAGTTATTCACTTTAGGGGATCTTTTGTGAATCGTGTAAGACGACCATAATCTCAGTTCCCATGGAGAGAAAATTTTGATTCATGTTTTAGCTAGAACCGAGCAGCGCTACTGCTGGAGCCATTTGTCCAGTTTATCTTCCAGAGAACAGACACTGGAGAGCGGGGTAGGTGGACGGATGGACGGATGGATGGACGGATGGGTGGACGGATGGACGGATGGATGGGTGGATGGATGGGTGGATGGGTGAATGGATGGGTGGATGGGTGGATGGATGGATGGGTGGGTGGGTGGATGGGTGGGTGGGTGGATGGATGGATGGATGGGTGGATGGACGTGGACGGATGGATGGGAATGCTTGAGCTTAGAGAGGTGCCCAACCCCGGACCCAGCCCAGTGCTGAGGATTGTTAGCTCGGTCGCACAGCACACACATTTCTCCAATATTATTTGCATTTGGAAAGGTTTGTGCTAGTAAACCAGTCTTTGAATTTTTTGTCTGTAAAACCCTTCACAAAGGTTATATATTTTAGACTGAACAACACAGCATGTAATGTGAGCTATCCGGATGATCCTGGACTGATGATACTGTGAAGCTGCCAAATTCTGCTTAGCCACTTTCGCACAAATGAGAGGAAATGATACAGCTCTATTGGTGGTAACTCAGTCGGCTAAGGCACCAGGTTGGAAGTTTTTGGATCTGAGGATCTGTGTTTGAGCCACACCCCATACTGTCCATTCACTGCATGCAGCGCTGGTCCCAAGCCAGAAACAATGGGAGGGTTACATGAGGTAGGGCATCTGGTGTAAAACCTAAGGTGTGTGTTTATCGGATGGTCCGCAGTAGTGACCCCGTGACAGGAGCAACCGAAAGAAGGTGCTATTGTTACCTGTTAAACAGGAACAGAGCGAACACCTCCTCCTTTTTCATACCTTTGAGCTCACGGGGGTCTCTCCCATGTCGAAATGTGACCTGGAACAGAGGGCGCTCTCTGGTCACCTGGTTTGAGCAGCTAGACCCACGGTGACTTCCTGCAGACTTCCAGACCAGAGATGAGCCAGGGAGAGGAGGGCGACCGAGGACGTTCTCTGCGTGGTCAGCTTGATCGACTCTCCCGTGGAGGGGGAGTTCCTGGGGCTCGCCAGCCTGAAATAAAAATAAAGTTATGCCAAGGATCGCAATTACTCCGGAGTGACCAAACTTCACACAGGCTTTAGTTCATCTTATATTGATGTCGCTGTTTGTCCATGTCTATTAACGTTCTTATAGCTAAGGAATACATTTTTGTTTTTGCTTTTAGGATTTGTCTGTTTCTCAGATGGAAGCTCAGCATGTAACGCCCCCCGTGCTGTGCATGAGCGCAGGCTGCCCCCCCTAGTGCTGATCGGCTGCCGCAGTGTTTTGGGCTGTGTACAGAGGGCGTGTTTTTTGCTAACGGACTTAGAATATAATAACTGTACCTTTTAAGAGGTTCAATATGTGCTTTCCCAACATTCCCAACACCATTACATCACCATCACCAGCCTGAACCTAGTGTGGTCTTCTGCTTCTGAAGTCTGTCCAACTCACGGTTAGACATATTGTTCATTCTTGCATGCGTTTCTGCTCACCATGTTTATGAAGAGTGAGTGTTTGAGCTACTGTAGCTGAAGCCCCGACTCGGACCTGAGATCATCATTCTGATCTTTAATGTTGGCATTAACTGAAGCACTGTGCATGCTTATCCGACAGTCTGATCTTGTATTATCATGATAATATCTGCATTGTTCATAACAGTTAACAGTAGCAGAAGGTTGCCACTTTGTTTGTTGCACATACCGACACGTCTCCCACACCGCAGTCGTGTTTCAGTTGGCCTGGAAATGAGAGATCCCACCATCACCAGCAGCACGTGGGCACAGCGATTTGTCATCCAATTAGCATCCAAGCTGCCTTCTGCAGGCCTCCATGGTACGTGGTGAGAGAACGTGATCCAAAAGCTTAAACAGGGGATTAAAGTTTGATGAAGTCGGGATCCGTGTGTCCAAAAGGAGAGTGTTTTTATTATTTATTTTTTTAAATGCCTGTAGGCATCACTTGAGAAAACCGCCGTCGTTGGGCAACAACCTGGTCTGAGGAGTGAGTGTGAAGTAGCAGGTACAAAAAATAATAAATAAAATAATAAAATCATCATTGACTCATTTGTTTGTGTGTATTCGTCAGGAGCACAACATCGAGGCGGTCTTCTCCACACACCCCTGTCCATTCTGGACCCTGGACTGGGACAGTCTGCCTGCTGCTGTCAATCCCACTGAAGGTAGAGAGTGAACTCCTTCTTCATGTGTGTGTGTGTGTGTACGACACCTAGCTGAGATCCTGATCTTTTTAAAATGTAATAAAGCACCAGAACTTTACACTAGGTCTAAACACTTCCTCTGTGATTTCAATCAACTACAAACTGTTTCTTTATTTGTTTCCGTGAAACTTTAACACTTTATGACAGAATGCAGGTTTTTTTGTCAGGTTTACACAAATACAAGACATTACACAATACCATCGAAAGTCTTAAATATGCTGATTAGTCGATTAACATCTGAATGCACAGGAGAATTAGAAAAGCTTGTGTATTGAGGAATTCGATGGCAGAGATTATTAGGGCCCGAACACTACAACACCAGCTTTATTACCTCATCGTGTGTGACGGGCCCTGTTGATTATTATATATATATTTTTTTTATGTAAATAGTTTTTATATCATCCGGACCCTTTTGGAGGTCTTGTTTAAAAAAAACTGGCACACAGGTTGTAATCTGCTGCTATTAGGACGCCTGAGAGTCACGGCCTTTTTACGGAGTCACGGAGCTTCTTAATGGTCTTTACGTGCTCAGAAAGCATACGGGTTGTGTAGCGCGCCTGGGCGGCGATGGCGCAGGTGCTTGGACCCGCCGCTCATCATTGCTAATATATTTTAACATGAATACGCAGTATATGGTCCAGCACTAGATCGTCCTCGTGTGCTACAGTGTCTCTTCACTGGAGCTTCCCTGATCATTTTAACCAGCTCACTGTACATGGTGGTCAGATTTCTGTTAATGTATTAATGTAAATACCTCCATTATAGTGCAGTACAGTGGAAGATTTCAGTCATTTACTGTTTTATTTGTATTTATTTAAATTGCCCATCAACAAGGCCTTATGAGAGAGATGGAACTAAAAATGCCGCATATACAAAAGCAGCAACTCCTTTCCAACCACTTCTGATGAGATCAAAGCTCTGAATATCGTCTGGCGCTGATCCGGTACGTACTGAGCAAAACCTCCGCAGGCTTCTGGAACACAGCGGGTTTAACGGCAGCGGATTTTAAACCACTTCTTCTCCTGTGTCCATGTGGGTCATTTCTGCAGCAGAACCAAACCTCAGAGCCGTGATGATACACAGTGTCTTAGAGTTCTAGCCAGTTCTTATAACAACAGTTATTATAGATAAAGTTATAACCCATATGAACATATGATAAGAGAGGATGAAATGCTGCTTCTTATTATTTTATTATTCTGCTTATTATAGATATGTGTGTAGATTAGAGGAATAATGCACAAACTGTTGCGTGTGTTATTTATGAAACTGTCGTACAGCAGTGAAGTGGGCACACATGATGAATCAGGAAGCTCTGCCCATTTAGAAACCTACACACCATGTCCCCTTATGTACCGTGTGTGTGTGTGTGTGTCATAAGCACATAATTCATCATATTAATATGAAACGTGCACACACACAGATACGTCACTGGCATAGATGAAGAAGGAAACTGAGAAAAGGAATGAGGATGGGTTCCCTGTTCAGTCTGGTTCCTCTCAAGGTTTCTTCCTATTACCATCTCAGGGAGTTTTTCCCT
>JAQMYI010000039.1:52063-62813 GCA_030014275.1 Clariallabes melas
TCATGCGGCCACGGTATTATTGAAAAAATTTGCTATTGCGGTACGACGGTATTTACAATATTGTTACATCCCTACTGGTTTTAGCTCCATTTTGTACGATTGTGGTAGGACCTCCAGTCAGCATTCACACACTACGGGCACTTTGGGGAAACCAGCCTAATCTGCACGTCTTTGGACTGTGGGAGGAAACACTACTTGCACATTACATGATCTCAGCTGGGAGTTATAACCACATCCCCCGTGCAGTCCTGACCTCCAAGAGGTCCAAGACATTTCTACATTAACGGAGTTCCTGGGAGGCCGGCGTTTCAGATGTGAATCAGACAGGCAGTTCGATCACGGCCCCAGCGTACTGAGAAAACTACTGGGATAAGTGCATTAGTGTAGCAGAGGGTTATATAGAGAAATAAAGAGAAATAAAAAAATACAATTATTATTATTATATTATATTATATGTTATATTATATTATAATAAATGGCACTTGATGATATTCTTAATCCATGATTGACTGAAGTAGCTTGCAGTCAGAGACACTGTACCTTCTCCATAGAAAAATTAACACTGTCTGTCCTTTCAGCTATAAGAATTAAAAACACTTTAATTTACTAATACAATAATATATACTACAATACATGTATTATATAACCCCCCCCCCCCCCCCCCCCTAAATCCTCTCGATGTCAGTTAATAACGTACCAACACTTTCTCCATTTCTCACTGATGTGGAGTCGGCTTCGCCCAGGCTACAGTTTAAAGACGTGTTTTACTCTAAACAGTGTGTAGCGAGTAAACGGATGATGTTTGATGCTAATTTCCACAAGTGCTTTGAGCTCCGTGAGAAAAATGTAATGAGAGAGTCACTCCTCTGCCTCTGAACTCGGAGACATCCTTCAGCAGTCCTAAGCTGTACATCTTTTATACCGCAAGAATATTACAATTTATGTTTTGTATTTAATACAAAATAATTGTCAACATTATACATTTCAGATATGAATGGTAACTGGTGGAGTTACTCATGGCATGGCAACGCGGTGACTTGGTGGTTGGCGTGGTCACCTCACACGCCCAGGGTTGAGGGTTTGAATCTTGTGCCCGGGTTGTGTTTCCTCTGGGGAGTCCGGTTTCCGTCCCAGTCCAAAGCTGTCGGCTAATTGCTGGTTTGTGGGTTGCCAGATGTTGCGGTGCTCAGCAGCGTATCTTCCAGCACGGATGTGAAGCTCAGTAATGTCGACTTTGATGGATGGCGTCATGGTGTTCCTATATTTACATGGACAACCCATTCTCTTTATTAAGTACACCTGATGTCTAATTCCTATGACATGCGACGTTAAGTCGTAAACAAATTGCTGCATGAAATTTAAAAGTATGAATATTTATTAAAAAATGCGACCAAGCCTCTATTTTGTCCAAACTGTCTGAGCAGCACTTAATAGAGACTTCTGAACGTGTGCCTTTTCTTCACCATTTCCTTATTACCTCCCCTTGTCATGATGGATTACACCTCATCTCATGCTCACTTATCTTCAAGGCTGCTAGTATTTACTCTTTCTAAGGGGATTTTCCTGTTCGGAGTCACCGAGTGCAGTTCACGACTGATGTCGGATGAGGCCGTGTCTCTACGTGAGCGAGAGCCGTCTGCACCTAACGATCTCCTATAAGTTAAGACAGGCGCGTCTCTTAACCTTTACTCGTCTATTGAGAGAGCCCAATCAGGCAAAAATCTCCTACTGTTGTTTGGTTTAAACGCTGCAAATCCACGCTAACGCGCGTCAATCAAATAATCCCCGGGATACACGCAGTAAATAAGACTTTGAATTAGGACATGTTGAAGAGATCAGTGGGACAAGTCGAGGTCTGTGAAGTGACAGGGTTTTTTTGAAGTTCGGATTAGAAGAATATCAGTGCCATCTCTCAGCACCTGTCTCTTTTCTGGTGGTCACATTTCATGTTCTGAAGGATCAACACAATATCCAATCACCTTCAAGATGACAAATGGATTTTCCTAGGCTTTTTGGATGTTCTAAGCTTGTTTGGATCATGGGAAGGCCAAGGAAAAAAAACTAAACATTCGTTTATGTGATTGCATCAAGAAACAAAAGGAAAAAATCTGCTGAAATTAGAAGTCCAGTAATCTGCTGATTTATTTTTCGTATGATCTGATAAGAAGCCAAATGGATGTTTGCCAGCGGGTCCACCTGGGGCTAGTTGTTGAAAATGTTTCATGTAGGTCAGAATGATCGTTTTTTTTAGAAATCCTTTTTGTGTGTTTCAATGTTTGAAATGTTGGTTCTGGGTTTTAAAGCCCCAGCAGTGCTACAGGCAGAACTGGTGGGTCGTTCAGAAGAAACCAGCAGTACAATTAAGCAAAAACCAGAATTGGCATCATATTCTATTGCTTTTACTTCAACCAATCGAGTTTATATCCTTATCTGTGGTGTTTCCTTTAGAGACCAATGATTTAAAAAATAAATAAATAAAAATGACCTCAAGAGACAACAAGTGTCTTGAACCCAAACCCTCCCAGAGGACAGCTGGTCATGAATTGCCTCCTTGCTTTGTAACCCGTGGTAAGTGGAGGGTGAAGTGAATAACATTGATTGTCTAGAAACAGTGGCACCCGAAAGTGGGTGAGATATATTCGGCATCAAGTGAACATTTTCTTAAGATACGCGATAATTCGTCTCACAGTGGGGAAATTTCTTTGCAAAGAAGATAATTGTGCAATTCTTCCTGAAGTTGATGTGTTAGAAGCAGCAAAAATGGGTAAGCGAGTGAGGATTTGAGTGACGGCTAGACCACTGGATCAGAGCAATTCCAGAAACTTCATCTCTTGTGGGATGTTCCCATGCTGCAGTGGTCAGGACATACCAAAAGTGATCCAATTATTGAAGGAAGACGGGTGAAGTGTCGACAGGGTCGTGTGGTGGTCAAGGCTCAGTGATGCACGTGGGGAGTGAAGGCTTGCCCGTATAGTCCGATCCGATAGAAGAGCTAGTGTAGATCAAATTGCTGAGAAAGTTAATGCTGGTTCTGATAGAAAGGAGTCAGAACACATACTGTGCTGCAGTTTGTTACTTATGGAGCTGCGTAGCTGCAGACTGGGCAGAGTGCCCATGCTGACCCATGTCCTCCACCAAAAGCTTGTGACGAACACTACCACTCAAAAGTTTGGGATCACTTGCAAATTTCTTGGTTTTCCAAAGAAAAACACATTTTCATGCCATTCAAAAACAATTTTAGATGTTCCTCAACCATGGTCCTGGGGGATCTCCTACCCTGGTTGTACATTGCCAAAGACTGTAACCTTCTGCCACGCCACAAGGAGCTCGCAAACCACTTCACACACTACGGGCGATTTGGAAACACCAATCAGATTGCAATGACTGTCTCTCCACACACACCTTGGAGACGTGAGGGACACTAGTAGCCACCCAATGATTAGTGTTTCTATTAATTAAAGAATGACCTGTCGTACTTATTAACTATTTTTATTTACATTGTTGTGGAATGTTTATATCACTCACACAAATATGCCAAAGTGCTGACAGCGGCGGCTCCTTCCACTCATTTCAGAAAACTTCACCGTAACATTAGCATTTCTTTGTTATATAACAGCACATTCAGTTCTCCATTATGAGGCTTAGATTGTGTGTCTACAAATTGAAATATAGTGAACAACTTCTTAAGAGAACGAAGGGCTGGAAACTCACTAATTATTTATAAATGTGTTCTACATACTTTATGTCTACAAGAACAACAGCCTACTTAGAAATCACTCATAGATTTGGATCCCCTGGGGCTTAAAAGCATGTCTACTCTGTACCAAAACCCAAGTTAGTCTTCAGGCACTTGCTATTGTTATTGTAATATCATTCTTGTGCATTTATTTATTATTATTCATTTAACACATGTACAGTGCCCTGAAAAAGTATTTGCCTCTTGCTGAATTAATTTTATTTTGCATATTTGTTAAATGATTTCGATCAAACTAATGTTATTATTACACAAAAATAACCAGAGTAAATACAAAATGCATTTTTTAAATGTCCAACCTGCCTGGCCCTGTGTGGAAAAGTAATTGCAGGGGCAATAAATTTGAATAAATTATAAATGTGATGTTTGGAAAGCTGAGTTAAATTTGACTTGCCACACCGAGGCCTGATTACTGCCAGACCTGTTGAATCAAGAAATTAGTTAAATAGAAGGTGAAGCATGTTAAAAAAAAATCTGAAAAAGCCAAACGATCTAAAGAAATTCAAGAACAGATGAGAAACAAGGTAATTGATGTGTATCAGTCTGGACAGGGTTGCAGAGACATTTCTAAGTCTTTGGGACTCCAGTGAACCACGGTGAGAGACTTTATACACAAATGGAGAATGGAGCGGGCCGGGATATCGAAATTACTGCCAGAGCAAAACGATGCTTCATCCAGGAGCTCATAAATACATCCAGAACAACAACTAAAGACCTGCCGGCCTCACTCTCACTCGCCTCAGTTAAGATTCATGATGAAACAATAAGAATGAGACTGGAGGGTCAAAGATGGGGTCCATGGGAGAGTTCCAATGAGAAAGTCACTGCTGAACAAAAAGAACACAAAGGCTCGTCTCACATTCGCCAAAAACGTCTTGATTATTCCCAAGGTCTTTGAGCAAATATTCTGTGGACTGATGAGGCAAAACTTTTTGGAAGGTGTGTGTGTCCTGTTACATCTGGCGTAAAAACTAACACAGTGTTTTATAAAGAGAACATCGTACCAACAGTGAGACATGGTGGTGGTAGTGTGATGGTCTCGGGCTCTGCAGCTTCAGGATCTGGACGACTTGCTGTAATTGATGGAACCATGCATTCTGCGCTCTACCAGAAAATCCTGAAGGAGAATGTCCGGCTGTCAGTTTGTGACACCAAGCTCACACACACTTGGGTTACGCAGCAGGACAACGATCAGAAACACACCAGCAAGTCCACCTCTGAATGTCTCAGTAAAAAAAATTAATAAAAGATTCTGTAGTGGCCCAAGTCAAAGTCTCTACAAAGGGGGCAATTACTTTTCCAGGCAGGTTTTAATAGCGTTTCTTGCAGCTGTATTAAATAACATAAAGTATTGGAATTCTTATTTCCTTTGGATCTGTAATCCAGTCCAGTCGAAACGGGTAAAGATGACACTCGAGCTAACTTTCCCAATCTGACTCTGATGTAATGCGTAAGACTGCCTTCCTCCTGGACGTGTGATGGGTATTTATGAGCCTGAGCGAGTCGGCGCCTGGCACCATCTCACATCTGACAAGGTGTTAAAGCCTGATGAGCTGGATGGAGACAGAACTGCAGTTACGGCTGTCTTATAAAGTTAATTATATACGGTTCCTGTTGGCTCAGGTACACACACACACACACACACTCGCCGTCCTGGTTTGAGCTGACAGAGCTCTACATGCCTCTAATCCTGAGGAGACAAAAATAACTTTTTGCTCTGTAGATGCAGGTCTGACTAATCCTCCACATCGCTTCTGAGACTCCAGACCTAAAGAACACTGGTCTTGGCTTTTAGAGAGAGAGAGAAGAAAAGCGAGTGGCGCAGCGCCAAATGCACAGGAGCTGCAGGGCAACGCTGTTCCGCTCGTCCCTTAAGAACAACACTGGAAATAGCATGTTTGCATAAGCGCTCGCTACAGCGGGAGAGAGAGAGTGGTTTAGCAACGCGCTGATTTAAACTGATCTATAGCTAAATACAGTGTTGTGATCTCAAATACGGTTGACAGATGCAACTAAAATAATCATATTGCAATATTACAAGTGTCACGATATCAATATAAATAACTTGACCCTGAAAACCCTGAAATGAATTATTATTCTATAAAAGCATACATCAGAGTACAAGTACAATTTGTTGACTGAATTTGTTGGAAGTTGAGTCGTGTCGACTGGACGACTCCTTGGTTTAGTAGAAACGTTTCTCTATAGATCCAAGTAGCTTCTTCAGTCTAAGGTAAGTTGGAGACAATAGAGAGAGCGAACAGAGAGAGAACAGAGAGAGTGGTTAAGGTGTAACGACCAGAAAGACTAAGTCCTTAAGTGAGGTTTTCTTGGTGGACATGGGAAAAGTTCTTGATCTTTCTTGGGATCGATGAACGAGCAGCATGAAGAATAGGAGACAGGTTGTGTACGAGATCTCCACCTCTGCTGAGAGAGGGATTTTCCACCTGCACATAGAGGGCTTCTTTCACCCGTCTCTCAAACCATCTATCCAAGACGTTTCCGATAGGGGTGGAGGACACCTTTGACCTTGGAGGACTTAAATGTGAGGAACTTTCCAACTTAGCTTAGACTGAAGAAGCTACTTGGATCAGTAGTGAAACGTTTCTTCTAAACCAAGAAGTCGTCCAGTCGACACGACTCACCTTCCAGATAACCTCACCTGGATGACTGAGAATCTTCACAGACGTTATTACATATACAGTAGCTGCGTTTAAGCTGAGCGGCGAGTGTATTCGCACCCCGTCCACAGGGTGTGTCCTGCCTAGTGCCCCTTGGAGAGGCTGCAGTGACCCTGTACAGTATAAACCTTATACAGAATGTTGTGCGTCTGTGAGCACCTTCGCTCCTGCTATCACTTACACTATAACAGCTACAATAGTTCAGTTCCTCACCAGGTTCAGTTCCTCTCTTTAGTCCCTCCATCTCTCGAAAAGTTGTAATTAAAAAAGAAAGTGCAACTTGTTTATAAGAAGCAAGAAAGTGTAAAGTCCTCTATGCTGAAGCAGGAATCTCTGAACCTGGACATCCTTCTGTACGGGTTTATTCTATCTGTATTAATACATGAACTTTGGTTTAAATTACGTTTCGATTTTATGACGCATCTGTAAGTCCCTGAGCTGTTGTTATAGTAACAGGACAAAAAAAACCCACGATAGAACATTACATACACTGAAAAATATAATATAGATATATAGATATAGATTTCATATATCTATATATAATACTTTAGGACTTTTTTTTGTTGTTGTTGCCGTTTACCTCACATTAACTAGCAGTACTAAATACTACTGTACACAATAGTACTGTTGCATTTAAATAATAAACCTTCAGCATACTGTAAGTAGTTTCTACATCATGTGGACCAAAAACAAATAAACACTGCAAATGAATGATCATGTTTAAAAGAAAAAAATATTAGAAACACTGTAGTGGATTTAACCAAACTATCTACTGTATTCAGTCTTTAAACAAGATCAAGTACAATCTGTTCAAGTCAAACCAGGACTTTGGATTGTGCAGAATAAAGGAGTACAGTCGTTTACTCGGCTTGGATTCCATCAGACCACCTGCTTCACATCTGAAACGCCGGCCTCCCAGGAACTCCGTTACTGACCCAAACATGTGGAAATGTCTTTCTAGCGAGGTCAGGACTGTACGGGGGACGAGGCAGTAAGTCCCAGCCGAGGTCCTGTAATGTGCGAGTGGTGCTGGTGAATGAGTGTGTGTACAGTTTATCCATCTATAGTTGGGTTGATGTCTGAATCAGCACCCGGTCACTTTTCATTATCTTACTAATACTTGTACAGCATGACCTTGACTGACCTGGCGGTGGGTGTGTCTGAACGAAGCCATGAGGAACATTAGTGCAAAAGTGACCTACGTCTGAATGACAAAGTCCTCATTTCAACAAAGTGATTTGTAGCCCATGAAAAGAACTTCATTCTGAACAGATTAATACAGATTTTTATTGATGATTAAAAAAAGCTTTAGGATTAAACAGAATCTTGTATGCCTTCGTATTGTATATATGATGTGTTACAAATAGTAAAAACGGTAGCAAGGAACCCTGAATCAAATCAGAACATTTAATCTAAAGAAAAAAAGGACGAAAATTTTTTTTTTAATTTGTAGGTTTAGCCGTCAATTATCATCCTGTTAGAAATGAAGAGAAGAGAAAATTATGGCTAGAAACAGGACCGTAACTGCTCATTGTGCTGTTTAAGCCGTTAAAGCCTTTTGGAGCGGCTGAGGAATTGTACACCTGAGTGTGTGAGTCAGGGTACTTGTGTGTGTGTGTGTGTGTGTATGTGTTGCACTTCGTCCTTTCCACTCGAGACACAGCCAGTGGGAAACAGACGGTCTAGAGATATCAGCATGCACATCTGATTCTCCTCACCTCTGTGCGCTTCGGCGGAGTGTGAGTCAGACGTGCGTGCTGGTGTTTTATACACACACTCCAAAACCCCCAACGTACAGCAGCTACTGCGAGCCTCGCTGCATTTCGTCGTGTCATTTTTCTGGCTTGTCAGACTGGAAGGAAGGGAAAAAAAATGAATGTCAATTTTACAGCGTATTAGTCGGACAAGCTTAATTCATCAAACAGTTATTTTCATTTTCATTTTTTTGGAAGTAATAATTACTGGAGCAAATGGATTTTGCCAGTGCACACCGTACACCTAATGTAGAGTAATAGAAGAGTACGCAATTAAACACAATGAATAGGATTCATCAAATGCCATCAGAAATATAGCTATTTTAATTGTCGCTTCGATATTAAACCCTAGCCGGGCAAAATGAAGATATAATTTTGATATGGTGATCAATTATGTCACATTTTCTTTTTTTTCAGGATTATAACAGGTATCACAAAAAGGAAAGATGATGATGATGATACAGTGTCAATATTATGACATGAAATGATGTCACAATACACTTTTATATAAGATATTGTGGGTATTATGATTTATTTTTATAAATATGATGGAACAATCCGGGACTTGTGATGAACGTTCAGGTGAATGAAGGCGTAAAACTGATTGACATTTACAGGTGAATTCAACCATGATGATCTCAGCCGAGGTGGCTCGAAGCCCACTGCAGTCGTTCCCATGAACATTCAGCGAGTGGAACGCCTGAGCCTTAAAAAATCTGCTGACTTGCAGAACTGTGTCTGTGTGAACTGTACACACACACTCATTCACCAACACCACTTGTCCATTACAGGAACTCAGCTGGGAGTTACTGCCACGTCCCCCGTTCCTGGGAGTTCCTGGGAGGCCAGTGTTTGTTCTGTTATTCTGCACAATCAAAAGTCCTGCTTTGACTTGAACGTCCCTCAAAAATATTCATAAGTAATTTAGTCATGGTCAAAAGATTAACTGAAAGAATTCCCTGTTTAAAAGTAGCGCTATATAAAGTACAGATTAAGGACAAGGCAAATCTTAAAGACTTTTACATGATGGAAAACCTCTTGGATATTACAAAATGCTGACACTGGAGACTCCTTCCATAAAT
Source organism: Clariallabes melas (assembly GCA_030014275.1). Lineage (NCBI taxonomy): Eukaryota > Metazoa > Chordata > Actinopteri > Siluriformes > Clariidae > Clariallabes > Clariallabes melas. The sequence goes on from JAQMYI010000039.1 coordinate 61,335, forward strand.
GTCTCCTTACAAAAAGCTCCACCATATTAATGTTCATTATTCTTTTAAAATCCCTTCATATTAGCTTTAGAGTTTATGGATTATTCTATTATTAGATGAATTAGATGGTGTTATGATTTAAGCCTGAATGATGAATATTGTAATTGTAATGTATTAGAAGAAATGACTTGACATAAATCTGTGATTTGATTTGTGGCCGGAGCTACAACCTACTCTTATAGAACATTAATCAACACATGGTGACCAGCTGGAACTCCGAGGTTAGTCATGTGGTCCACTACATGGGTGTTATAGAGGTATTACAGTATTATGTTATGCGCCGTGTATTAGGTGTTAGGGTTTGTATTAGTGAAATCACTACTGTGTCTAAGATCGAGCAGGATCATACAGTCAATAAGCTAATTAACAATAAAATGCTTATTGCCTTTTTATTTATTTCTCTTGTGTCTTTTTTTATGCCAGACACACGGTCTAGCAGTTCTGTTATTGCTCTCTGTATTCAATCCTGAATTAATCAAATAATAATTAGAACACAATGGTTAATTGAGTACCTGATTTATATTTTTAATTTTTTTGTAACTTGCATGAGCTTTAGCAGAGAATCTCAATGAATTGAACAACGGATTATATATTTTTTTCATAGTTCTAGACTTCCATACATCCTGATTCCTCTACGAGACCGGGCACTGATCCACTGCTGAAGTGTTGTGTTCCCGTGGGAGTTGATTTGGCAGGTTTTGGGGATTGCCTCATTTCTATTTTAACTCTCCAACTTTGTCTAACACTCCAACTTGGCACCTGCACTAATACCCACACACTCGTTATTCATTAAATGCCACCAAACCTCCATCCCCTTAGTATCCGTTTTCTAAAAGCTCACTGAAAACACTGTTGAGTAACTTTTAAATGTCGCATTTTACTGCCAATCCCAGCCTGCCATGGGCGCGAAGCCATGCTCTGGAATACCCCTGACGAATCGAAACGCCCGGGCCGTGCGCCATCGGCTATTTTATGAATTTGCATATGCAATTATTAATAACCATCATGAGAGACGCCTGAGCCAAGCTCTGTCTCTCATGATGAAAATTTACTCTCGGATTTAATAAATGCTCCGTCACATACGACTCTGATATCTCAGGAATTTCGAGTGTGTGTGCCAGTGTGGAGGTGGTGGGAAATGAACCTGCCCCGACACGTACAGGTGGTTTTAGATCGGAGGATTTTGCCTAATATTTGATGTCTCGCTTTAACCTTCTTCAGCTCGAAGAAGGTTCTATAAATTGTGGTGTTGTGATGAATTATGGACCACTAACAATCAACCAAACATGACAACATGCTCACGATCTTATTAGCTTCATTAAATAGATTAGTACTTTTGGCCACAAGTGCTGATAACAGACAATAACAGCACTGTGAGGTGTAACTCTATGTATGAGTGGGCGTGTCCCAGGTGTTGTCCAGTGGTTAATGACACTAACT
>JAQMYI010000039.1:86962-100030 GCA_030014275.1 Clariallabes melas
GAACGTCTCCTCTGCAGCAGAGGTCAGTTTTGGTCTTGTTCTCCTGGGAAGGTCTTCATGAGAGACAGTTTCATCATCATGGAGCTCGATGGGTTTTACAAACACACTCGATTATAATACTGTTCTTGTAGGAACTGTTCCAGAACAGCTGACCTTCAGGTCTTATAATAACAACTGACTGTTTATGGTGTTGTTACTTAATTATCTAATGAAATATATGTTATTTTTTGTAGTTTTGATGACAACAGTATTGTTCTAAAATGTAGAAAATAAATCCAAACTTGTGTCCAATCTTTTGACTGGTGCGGTTTACAATGTTCATGTTGGGAACACATTGGGAATCTACAATAAAGTTTTAAACTGTCAAAGTTAAAAATGCTTATATTTTAATCAGATTTCATTGTTTAAGGTTTACTTCATGTGATTGCAGCACAAACTTTGTTGTTACACTTTACAAAAATAGTCAATTTTAGATGAATTTAGCATCCAAACAACTATTTAAAATTTTATTTATTTATTTTTTTTGAATGTTTAATTTTACATGTTATCGCTTTATTTTGCATGGTTACCGGTTCAGTCACGCTAACTTTATTAATTACCTTTTAAATCCATACCAGTGTAGATGGTGTTTATGGTCACTGCATCTAACCCTCTATGCTGGAGGAATTTCAGTTCCATCTCACACTTAACACTCCTTTTGAATAAGTCCATATAATTCTTAAAGCTCTCCAAAATGTTTGTTCATTTCCAGCTGAAATACAACTCAGTTTATGTATTTTGACATTTCCTTCTTTTCCACTCCTTTTTCAAACTCACTGTTTCAGTGTCTGTAGCTTTAAGTTTCCACGAACACCCCGGTGTGGAAGTGCATTTTCTTAGCCAATCAGAGAACAGAAATGGTTGGGGAAAATATACAGTATACTCCAGTTCAGGACATTAAAAGGCATTTAACATTTTAAAACATTAAACAAAAATGTAAAGTTTCATTTTTGAAGTTTTTCCAGCCTGATGAACAAACAAGCAGTTAAAAGGTTTGTTGTAGTAAAAGAAAGTCATTTTAAAGGTTGTTGGAGGATTAAACTCCTCTTAACACTATATTAGACCGAGCACAAAGTTTAAAGACTTCAACCTCTAGAAACCCGAACATTCACATCTGAGGCCATGACATGTTCTCTCTACTTCATTCTCTCTCTCTCTCTCTCTCTCTCTCTCTCTGTCTCTCTCTCTCCATATATACAGTATATATTATACTTAATATATCCTCGAATGAGATTCTTTCTGCTTAACAACAATGATTAAATAATATATTTACTGTTCTTTGTTATCAGTGCTAATAAAGAGAAACAGTGTGAAGAAATGACAATGTAGGTGGTTAAAACACTTATTTTTATCTCAGTTTTCCTGGCACAAAGCGGCACTAAGTAACAGTGGGGGGGAAAGTGCATACATTATTGGCCAAATTATTATTGTAAACATTGGGATCACGATATCCAAGTCAAAATATCACAATTGTTATATCCTTATTTATAATACTTCCACATCTATTAATGATTTTTGTGGACTAATTATTCGTTCTCCCCCTGTCCCTGCCCTACCCCTGAATCACACCAGACACACGGCCAATCAGAAGTTGTTGTTCATTTGCGCTTCGTTCATTATTATGCCGCAGACGAGACTTATTTAAGTACTTATTAACTGCCTCTTCTCATATCCTAAGAGGCTCTAAATTATCGCTTGATTAACGGCGGTTGCAGTTGGACCGTAACCCAGAGCTTCCTGTAGACGACTCATAAACAAGTCAAGTGCACTTTATTGACATCTTCTCCATAAAGCCTGTATATATTGGAATGAAATATCGTTTCTCCAGGACTGTAAACACAACATAGTCGCAGATAATAAATGTGCGGAAGAGTGCTAACTAGGCAAGACAAAGGGAACAAGCTTTTAATGGATTATATGGTCAGGATGAAAAAGAGCTGGAGTTAGATGTACAGATGTGTAGGTCACTGAGTCATATGATTTATTTAAAGGAAAATACATCTGTGTACTATTATCAAAAAAAATAATGATAATCAAATGTAATAAAACACGTCAGAATGAAGAAAAGTGTGAAATTGTGGGCAATATCTGATTACAGACCATGTGATACACTTTAATTTGTAAAGGACGTGTGTGTGTGTCTTTGTGTGTGTGTGTGTGTGCTTGGTGTTTTATGAAACGCAGGTGGCTCTACACGCTTGCGGTGTGGCGACAGACATGGTTCTAGATCGCTGCGTTCAGGCCAAAGCCGGATTCGTGATCAGTCCATGTTGTTATGGCTTCATCCAGAACACGCTCAAGTTCAGCTTCCCTAGGAGGTGAGTGAGTGAGTGTGTGTGTGTGTTTGTATAACCACTGTTTCCGTATCCATAGATGTCTTGTCTTTTCCATCCCTCCAGCGCTGAAGAACACCAGGCTGTTTAGAGTTAATCCTGTAAATCAGTGTAACAGAGAGGTTTTCTTCAGGGCCCGCACCGATCGCTATGTGACGAGTTGTTTTAGCGGTCATGCCCGAGCTGTTGCCATGACAGCGGCGTGTTGATCCGGGTTTCTGGCAGCAGCATTTGTGTAACATGATGACTGACGTGCGTGGTGCCAGATCTGTTATTTTACAGTAAGCCTGTCGGGCAGTCTGTGTGGTTTAGGGTGTTTCCTTTTCACACTAATGCACGGTGCTGAAAAGAGCAACATGTCGAGCGCTTCTGTACTGTTGAGTGACAGCTCCAGGATATCTCCGTCCCAAATGTTAGAGGAGACAAAAGAGGATAAAAAAAAAAAAGCCCAGCTTCAGCCTGCTAATACTGAAGGAAAGCTAACAGGCTAACAGAAGATTGCTGCATCGATAACTGTCTCGTTAATCCTGTAAATAAATTTGACTTGGAATAGTACACAGTCATACGCTTAAAAACACGAGGACACACAGTAGTGCAGGACAGGGCGGGGACGGAAACCAGAGTATTATGGTCTGGATACATACAGTACAGCTTCTTGTATACAAGCGTCTGGAGAAGCAACTCACATAATTGGATAGTGACAAGAAATACCATTCATCACATGGGTGACCATTAGAGATTAGGTTGTGGCCGGAGGACACACTGATCAGAGACTGATGACCGGGCCCAAGGACGCTAGCTAGGCTTTAGCGTGATGAGGCGCCTTTAGCGAAATCATTTATAAAAATGCTGGTAATTTTGATCTGTGAAAGTGAATCTACTACAGGGTGAGACGCCTTTTTTCTGATCAGTCTCACTAACAAGTGTTTTTCTTACAGCCACACAGAGTCCCGAGCCTGTTCGTCTTCCTGTGTGTGTCCTTATAAATGTCTTTACTTTTACTACTAAACATAGCTGTGATTTCTCCTGTCGATTTCTTTAAGACGCAGCTTCACCAACCAAACATTGACAATTCAGCACCATCATTACAGGTTTTAAAAATGTTTTGACTCGTTCTTTTGGAGAGTTCTTAACCCAAACGCACTCATTTCTTTAGTTGTTTCCTTTTCGTTACGCAAGACAATACTTTGGCCATTTTTAAATGCCGACTTATAATAATATGTTTTTTCTTTTGTATTTTGGTCTCTCCATCCCTCACATCGGGCAGTGGGTATTCCCCTACAGGAGACATATCCATGATTTCTATGGCAGTTACTTACTTAAGGGGTTAGGTTTCCAGCTCAACGCTCGAATGTCATTCACACACACTACGGGCATTTACCCCTCGTAAACCTAACCTGCATGTCTTTGGACTGTGGGAGGAAACCCGAGTACATGGAGGAAACCCACCAAGCACGGGGAGAACATGCGATCTCCATGCACACAGACCCCGAGGCCCGAATCGAACCCTGACCCTGGAGGTCCAAGGCTACAGTGCAGACCTCTTAGCCACCATGCTGCCCATAATAATAATACAGAATTCTTTTTCATTGAGTTATACTGTATATGAGGCAATAGGAAGAAACCTTGAGAAGGAACCAGACTAAACAAGGGAACCCATCCTCATCTGGGTGATAACAGGAATTATATAACGACATCATGTGAGTTAGGCTGCTGGACGTTCAGTATAACAGAAGTTGTCCAAGTTATCATGGAGTCCAGTTCAGCACAGGGACGAGTCAGAGGACAGAGGACAGAGGGGGGTCTGGATCACTGGGAGCTCAGGAGCAGCATGTGTAGATCCAAACCATCATGAATGCCTCAAGATCTTCGCAGGGTTGGTCTCTGCCTACTGGAACAATCTCTAGGTACCTCGGGATGGGTAGAGAAAGGAAGAACAGGTGGAAAAGAAAAGAATTAGCGTAAAGCCGTTCAGGATATTAGCAGCACTCGATAGGAGTGTGAATTTAGATTTAGTACTGGAGTACGAGGTTATGGGATGAGCTACGTGTATGTCAGATTAAAGAGGTGTGTCTTGATTCTATTTTTAAACTGGGAAACTGTGTCTGAGCCCCGAACACTGTCTGGGAGGCGATTCCAAAGCTTAGGAGCTAAATATGAGAATGCTCCGCCCCTTTTTGTATATTTTGATATTCTGGAAACTACCAGAAGTCCGGCGTTTTGTGATCTTAATATATGTTTATATCAAGTAAATTTGCTCAAATTCAGTTTTGGGTTGGTTCATAAAGCATAGTTTATAATTTTGGACTAGCACCAGGATTTAATTTAGAAATCCTAACAGTCGATGTCAGCTGCAGTTCAGTTCTCGTCTTTCACTTTTTCTTTTTAAACATTTTAATTTACACCTCAGTTTTTAGACGTGTCACTAATCCTCTTTTCCTCCCCTCTTCACAGTAAAAGATTTGCAGACACGTTGACGTATAAGGTAAGTGTGAAGGTGTTAGACATTCCTCTCACTGCCTGCTCCTTTACCCCCCCCACCCGACACAAACACACACACACACACACACCGCAGGCTTATTATTCCGGCATGTAAAAGTCAGAATCTTATTTCAGAGTGAATAAGACGCTCAAATCCCTACACATGGTACCAGATCTGTGCTGGATAAACCGAGTGTCTTGAGAGATTAGTGTCCTCATGCTGTGGGTTTAGAACAGCTCATTGCAGCTTCAATAAACTCTTTTATAGCTCCCAGTTTATTAGTCTTGTTTATGGATTCCATTTTGTTTGCAGTAGACGACTGTTCAAACAGCGCAGCTGCATTCCTCACACTGTGCTGGGTTTTTCCTGGAGTGTTCCTCTGCCACATCAAGTGGTTGTAATTTTTCCACTTTTCTTTCTTAAAGTGGGCTTAGGAGTGATGGATTGAACATAATCAGAAGGATCTAGTGTGATTGCTTCAGCTCTGCTATCGTACAATGTCCCAAGAGAGACAGATAAGTTACCTTTTGAAAATAAATGTCGAGCTGAAATGGTGGTTTTAACACTGATCTCCCTCCTGGTTAACGACCGTTAGCTCTGACCCTGATCTTGAAGATCTACCGCCATGGACAGGTTGGGTAGGTGTTGGGTCACCTGTTCGAACACTTTATGACCATACGTTGGTTATATCCTACCTTGAACTTGTACACTTTGTAAGTTTTATGTCTTACCTTTCTCCTGGTGATCCGTCACACTCCTGAGTTTCAGTAAAGTCCATTTTATTGGAGAGCTACGAGGTCTGGCTTTTTTGTCAAGGTATCCCAGCCACACACTTAATAAAGTCCTTTGCTTTTACAGATTTAGAACCATGGTACATTTAGACCCTGCCCAGTTTATGGAGATGTATGTACTGTATATCACCCTGTGGTACTTCAATTTCTCCTAAAATTGTATTATTCAGTAAAGATTACAACCAGCCCAGGTCTCAAAGATCTCACAGTATTTAGTTTCATCCCATTTTCACCACCTGGGTCCACCCGTAATTGTTTAGAGCTACCACCCTGCAGGGTTTAGGTTCTACATTTCTTCTAGACAAATGCAACTCCAAAACAACCAGTATAACATTATTCTTACCTTGCTCCTAAACATTTAATACAGCGGTACCTCGGAATACGAATTAAAGGCGAGTTCCTAAGGTGAAATTTTGTATTGTGAAACACATTTTCCCATAGAAAATAATGTAAATGCAGATAATCCGTTCCAGGCACCCAAAAATATTACCAATATTATTTCATTAATATAACACTATAATCATATTTTTGCATATAAAACAATTACAACACTTAGAAAAGACGTGTAAATGAAGTAAAATGAAATAAATAGACATTAAACCTCACTTAACCTTAATTTATGATTCCTCTCGGCACCTGCTGCTTTAAAAACCAAACTGAAAGCGGCTCCCCTTTTCTTCTTGATAACGTCCTTGATAACATTCCTGAGACCCGCGGTGCTGCATCTTCAGTAAATCTTACACAAAATGCAAAAAATCCACACAAAAAAAATTGTAAACTCGCTTCGCTTGGCTTTCCACTGATGCAAACAAGTTTTGATCGGCTACCGGATGTAGCATTTGGTTCGGCTCGGTTTGGACGCTCGTATGACAAAAAATGCTTCGTATGCAGAGGCAGTTTTTTTGCAAAATTTCAGTTTCACTTAAAGCGAAAATTCTTAAGACCACTGTTTACGTTTGTTGGCCATATGATTTAGTCAAGTGGACTGTTACCTGCGGTTTAGATTATATCTTCCTCCAGGGGGTAAGTTTAGGTCCAACCTCGTTTTTGGAAAAAAATGCAAATTAAACTGTTTCTTTTACTATCTATACATCAGAATCGGTTTATTCGCCAAATAATCAGTAAATACACAACATTCAATAACTTTACAGATTAAATAAGTGCTGCAGAAATGTTAAGTATGATTGAGTAACAGATCGGAAATGTACATAAAGTGAGTGTTTATGGCAGTATAAGTAACTGTAGTGTACATCACATATGATGAGTAGTGCAGATAACAGTAATGTAAACTAGGGTGTCCATACTGTATATCTACTGTTCATTTTAATCTCAAACCTGCATCCTGGATGTCATAGGTTTTAGTTTCAGCCTGACTGCTGGATATCTGGCATTAATAGGAGTCAATTTTTATAAATATCTTCTCTCTGCATTGATTTTTTTCTTTTTTTACTTTCTTTTGAAGGTCTGGATTGTTACAGCATATAGATGCGAATCTTAATATAGAGATTTTTTTTTTCTTCTTTTTAAATTTTTTTTTATATAATAACTGAAGTATGTTCGTGAGCTGTAGTTTGTACAGTGGAAAATAAATTTTGTGCAGTTCCACACTCAAACAGAGCTTCTGGAGCCGCATGAATCATAAGGAAGAGAAAATGTCCAGCGTTTATTATAGATGTGGACACCATCAGGACCTAAGATTAGCAGTAATTCAGTTTGACTAGGCAATTACACTCCGTGTTCTAGAATTCCCAACAACGGACTAAATCAATTCTCAAGTCCAGGAGATCTTCGGGTGAATGATTATAATATTTGATTTGACTTCATCGGGGCACTAAAGGCTTTTTCATTACATCAAACTTAAAAGCCTTTACTCTCTACTCAAGCTGAAATTAGGATCGAATTTGTCTGCAGTGCATCGATAGAACACAATGTTCTGCTGCCTACTCTCAGCTCATTATGGTGTTGGAAGCGGTTGTGAGGAGTGGCGTATTAATGTAATGTGAAGCACATGGTATTCAGTATTACTCAGGCCTGCGATTTGTATTGACTGTAATTTGGCTGCATGTTCATTCCTGACCACTAGGAATGAAGGATAGCTACTACTGTACCACCACCCCACATCATTTTTCACCAAATAATCTTCCAGTTACCTCCTTAATAAACCCATGGCTTTTTAACCATTCCTTATTACTATAAATAGCATTTCTTTCATTTTACTTAAATGTCAGAATACTCAGAAATATATATATGTGAAATTTCTGCCCCGCTTAGCTACAACCTCAAGTCCAGACACAAAGCGGTAAAGCAGCAGGTCAATCAAACTCACAGAGCGGAGCCGGCGAAGATTGCCTCTCCTTGGTTGCTTCACTCGCTACAGACTTCCAAATAACCTCTGGAATCAATACAAGTGCCAACTGTTAATTGGGAATTCCATGACGTACGTTTCCATGGCTGAGCAGCTGCACATAAAGCCTGTCCAGGGTGATGTAAAGAATGCTGCCTCTGGAATCGAAAGCAGTGAAAAACTTGTTCTCTAGAGCGATGAATCGTGCTTCACTATCCAGCGGTTTCTGGCAGGTGCCATGGGAACACTACCTACCAGTGTGCCAACAGTTTGGTGGAAGAAGGATGGTGTTCTAGAGCTGTTCTTCAGGGTTTGGGATCAGTTTCTTAGTTCCAGTGAAGAGAAACAGTTTTGCTGTAGCATACCGAGATATTTTACACGGTTGCAGGCTTCAGGTTTTGGGAACGCCCTTTTCTTGCTGACAGCGACGATGCCAATTCCCTTGTGCACAAATGACAAATCATGCTTTGATGAAATGCTGTAGAGAAACCCCAGAGACCTTCACAGAACCCTGATCTCCACCCACTGAACACCTCTGCAATAAACTGGAACATCAATTGTGAGTCGGGCCTTTTGTTCTAGCATCAGTGCCTGACCTAACAAATTTCTTTTGGCTGAATTGGTGGAAATTCCCACAGACACGCTTCAAAATGCTGTAGAAAGAAAACAATGAAACTCCTATGTTTTAAAAAATTTAATTGTGGAAGTCAAGATAATAAGAATAATTTGTTACTTTCTGCAATGAAATAATTTATTTCCTGCAATGAAATTGCTATACAGGTAGTCCGCGATTTATGAACATTCCAGTTAAAAATTTTCTTCAGATACGAATGGACCAAAAGATAGACACTGCAGTGCACCAGTATCAATATTTACAATTATATGCAATATTTTCAGTCTGTAAGTGAATGTATAAAATGTCTAAAGTCTGGTATATTGTATATGTATGGGGGACGGGGGACAGGGGTGTCTTGGGGTTGGAAAGAAATGAGTCGTCCTCACCGGTTTCAGTAAATCAGTCCGGGAGCACGATGATAGAAAATGTCTGTCCTGTAAAGCTGTCCTGATGGTGAATAATCCAATATAGTTCACAGTCCAATATAGTGGAAAACAGCTCTGAGACAAAATGGCATTCCGGATTCCCCTCGCGATTTAAAGGTGCAGAGACGTGACTGTTTCATTTCACATGTGAGATTCATTTCCTTCGGCGCAGTTACGGTTTTTGGCCATATGATTTAGTCAAGTGGATTGGTAAGCTTCACATTGTGTATTTGTGTCAAAGACGTATAAGACTCACTTTGTCGGACTTAAGAACAAATCCGACTTATGAACATGCTCCCGGAACAGAACTTGTTTGTAAATCGGGGACTACCTGTACAACAGTAACTATTTAGTATGAAGTCCTATATTTTTCAATAAATAAAAAATAACCCCCGCCCCCCCGGCTTCAGAAAGTAAAAGTCTTGCCACATATTTATTCCATCCATTAACTAAACCAGCTGACTGTAATTAGCACAACACTTCATCCAGAACTAATTAGTGACATCACCTGCTTTAGTGCACAGGGAGAACTTAAATACATGGCATATGTTGTTTTAATACTTTTAACCACTACATGTATGTATAATAGTTACTGTTTGGATAGAAGATGCCTTTTTTGGTTTTGTCGTTAAAAGACAGAATAAACTTCAAAACTTGGCAGCACTTTTGACAGAATATGCATCATTAAGTGTAGCATTTTTAGATTATTGGATTACATCCCACTGGAAGTAAAAAAAAAAAAATCCAATGTTGAGGAATAAAGTACAGAAACATGTCAAAGCAAGAAACGTCTTTATTCTGGCTCAACTTCTCCAGGCCACGGGAAAAGATTTGGATAACTTAAACCGGTCATTGTAAAGCCTAGTAAGACTTAAACCCCAGTGAAATGGGCAATAACACAACAGATTAATCTGTTAAGGAATCTGCAGCTGTACCTCTATGGGGAACAGAACACATGCGCTTTAACTAGAGAAGCGGTTCTGTTCTTACCTACATCATGAATAAAATGTCATGTGACGGCCATTTAAGTTTTGTTTTTCTTTACATGTGTTTACAGTATAGCTGCTGTAATGTTCCTCAAAATGATGTCCAACTAAAAGATAAAAGTGAATTTACCATGTTTTTCCCACGTTACATTTTAATTAGCGTTACTTTACTCCTCAATTTAATTTAAAAGAAAAAGTTTTGATCTAAGTGTCAAAACCAAACGTACTACCACTAGTTGTCTCTGTTCAGAGAACGAAATGCGGTCATGTGATCCACATGTGCTTGTAGCTGTATGTGACGTATGTATGTTTTGTCCAGGAGCACATGATCCTCTGCAGGTTTGCGGACCAGACGGCTGTCCAGCTTCCCACCGAGCGGCGCCTAATCGGTGAGTTTCCCTGAGACACGTTTACACTGTGCGGGTCAAGAGTTTCAGGACAGACATCATTTCACAAGCTGTGAATTTGACACAAAACACCACCGTGCACTTTTGAGTTTATACTAATTAATGTGCTACTTTTATACTTTTTTTTTATTTGGATGAGAGACTTCAGAAGAGAGTGACCAGACTGATTCACGCTGACAGGACACTAAAATCCACTCTTTACAATCGTGATGAGCAGAAAAGCACCTCAGCATGGAGAACCTGCTAATCTGTAATTAACCTCCTGTCAGGTTAATAGAAACAGTTTAGAAACCAAAAAAAAAGAAAACAAGAAGTAATGTATTTCCCGCCCATATTGGAATATCTCTAATCATAATCCCGGACATGACACTTGTGTAGATTTAGTCTTTAACCTCCTGCGCTACAGAATTACCTGCTTATGCATGTTTCAATTAAAACAAACACGTCTCATCACATTCGGTGGTTTTGATGATGTTTTTTTTTGAACGCAGAGTTTCAATCCAATATAAACGGAGTGTGTGTGAATATTGTTGACGTGCAGATGAAGCCAGCAGCACTTAGTCTCCCACTGTGATGGCTCTCCATCACACCGCGCCGCCGCCTCATTGCACTGAAGAGCTCTCGTTCAGATTGGATGATCCGTCACTCCTGCCTCCCATGCTCATCCTTTGCAGCAGCCAGAGTGATGCACTGTCCTCTCCTTTACACACACACACACACACACACACACACACACACAGTGTACATACAAATAAAGGCTTCTCTGGTGCCTGTTTGATTTTTATTACAGCATGAAGCTGATCCGCTCTAACATCTCTGTGACTCCTGATGTAACACAGTACGATGTTAGAAAGACGGAGTGAGATGGTCAGAGCTGCGATGGACAGCAGACGAAGACGTGCTGACATTTACAGTTTAGCCATAACTGAATTACAACAATCAGCTCAAAACTACACAGAACATTTAAAACATGAAACGTAGAAAGTAATTGCATCAGTATTACACATAACACAATGATTATATAAAAAATTGCACGATACAAACATCAATATTACTCAACTATTATCATATTATAATAATGTTATTATAGTCATTATAATCCTCAACTAAAATCTAATCGTTTTATAACAATGTTCACAACTAAACTTATTTTGTGTTTTATGGATACAGTATATACTGGGCATCACAGTGGTTTAATGGTTAGCACTGTCGCCCCGCACCTCCAGGGTCTGGGTTCGATTCCCGTCTCGAAGTCTGTGCATGGAGTTTACATGTTCTCCCTGTGTTTGGTGGGTTTCCTCTGTGTACTCTGGTTTCCTCTGGTCCACAGTCCTCATCCCCCAAGTCTCCTGGGATAGGCTCCGCCCCCGCGACCCTGTACACATGATAGAGCGGTATAGACGATGAGCGAGTGATGAATATAGTGTACAGTTTTCGTGCAAGTAGAATTGATCTTGTTGGCCTCATCCAGGGGCTGCGACTTACACAGTGTTAGTACCGTCTCAATTAGTTTGTTTTTGTTGTTGCTTGTTGTTTGTTTATTCATTTATTTGTTTCTTTGTTTGATTCTTCACTTCCTCATCTCAGGATCATCCGTCTAGTTTGTCTTGAGCAACACTCGTTTCTGAGATCCATGAGAGTGTGTGAGCCGGAGCCTCGTCCGTGCCGCACGCGCCGTCCTGTGATGGAGGCAGCTGTTTGGAATAATTCCAGAAAGAGACTCAAATTAGGTCTAAATTAGACCACAACTGTTTTTGTCAGATGCAGAAAAGTAGAACTGCTCCGAATAAAACTGAGAAGAGTAATAACACACATCGCAATGTAGGCTGGATGAAAAGAAGGGGAAAGTGATGGAGCCGAGGAGAACAGAGTGACAAACATGATTAACTGTAGGTGCGTACGAGGCACTCGGCATTTCCCTTCAGACAGAACAAATACTCTCTCACTCGGGTTTTGTCTTCTAGCTTTGAACATAATCCACTTTTATACTTCCAGGACTTTTATATTACTGCATCCCGCAATCTGTGAAGGTGCACTTCTGCATCAGACGGTGCTTTCAGAGCATCATGAATACAGTAGGTGGAACTGAGCAGAAGAACCTTCTGTGGCTGGTTATTAGACTGTTGTGGGTAGAATCAGGTAGCCTTTAGCGCATGCCTCAAGCCCTTTCTGTGTGTGTGTGTAACACAGAGGGTTTGACGTAACAAGGCTATTAGTGTACGTTCCTAAAGTGAAGCGAGTACGCTGTTCGTCCATAAACCTGTTCCACTGCAGCTTTAATAGGGAGTCGCGGAGACGAGCTTTACATCCGGTTAATTTCTGAATGTTTTTTCAATGATTTTAAATTAAACGAGAGAATTTTAAAAGCTTCAGATCATGCTTTCATTAGATGAAGTGAACTGGTAAAACACGGCAACAGTTAAAGAGCCTTTTTATTATTTTTTTTTCTTTCTTATTTGAGCAAACAGTCTGAGATTGTTGTTTTTGTCTGAGACTGATGATCCTAAAGCCCTGAAGGTTCGGCCACATTGTGCCTTGAGATTCTTTTCTGCTCACTACAGCTGCAAAGAGTCATTATTTACGCTCCTATAGACTTCCTGTCAGCTCAAAGCAGTCTGGCTATTTTTCCTTGTCCTCTCTTATCC